>JAWDJV010009526.1:0-34061 GCA_033119285.1 Teratosphaeriaceae sp. CCFEE 6253
ATGTTGAGTGGTGGGTTTGATGTCGTGAGCATGATGTTTGCGCTGCATTACTCGTTCGAGAGCGAGGAGCTTGCAAGAGGAATGCTGAAGAATGTTTCGGGTGCGTTGAAGAAGGGCGGGAGGTTCATCGGCGTCATGCCGAACAGCGATGTCATCAGCGCAACAGTCAAGCGCCTGCTGCAGACTGAGGCTCCCGGTGCGACGCCTGCCGGCGGCAGCGTGAGCGCCACGCCGATGCTCAATGGCGCCAATGACGAAGAGAAGCAGGACGACGGCAATGGAGATGACTGGGACCCCGAGAAGCCGTCCGAAGCCAACGGCGATGCTGCCGAGGATGATTGGGATCCGCAGAAGCCTAGCGAGCCCATTCCGGCAGCTGCGAACGGACTCACACAAAAGGCGGACGATGAAGACGACGGAGACTGGGACCCGGAGAAGCCGAGTGAGGACACGCCGCCCGCCAGCGGAAATGCTGCACCGACACAACAAGCGGCGCTAGCAAGCGCTAACCCTGCGCCATCTCCTACCCCTGCCAACGTCGACCCGTCGCTCCCTCCCCTAGAATGGGGCAACGGCATCTACACCGTACGCTTCCCGCGCTCGCAACCTCTACCTCAGCGCCCTCTCCCCCGCGACGGCATCTTCCGCCCACCATATGGGTGGAAGTACCACTACTCGATCGCCGAGGCGGTCAACGCGCCAGAGTACGTGGTGCCATGGGAGGGCTTCCGAGCGCTAGCCGAGGACTACGGTCTTGAGCTGCTCTACCGGAAAGGGTTCCGCGAGGTCTTCGAGGACGAGAGTGGGGACCGGCAGCTGGGGATGCTGGCCGAGCGGATGGGCGTCATGAGTCGAGATCGGAGCGATGGCAGGGGTGGCTTGTTGGTGAGCGAGGAGGAGATGGAGGCGGCGGCTTTCTACCATGCGTTCTGCTTCTACAAGGTGTGAGCATAGGCGGGCGAGTCCACTACGTGGTGCATCTGAGTGGCGGGATGGAGATGATACGACCTTGACCTTGCAAGAGGGCCAGGCGAGGCAATTTATTTCAATATCCACAAGGCTGACTACTGCACCTCTGCTTCCTCCGCACTGGCCAGATAATCCTTCAACACACCTCGTAGAAGGTAACTGGGCGTGCAACTCCAAGCGTGGCAGTAGCTGTTGTTGTGGTAGTCACCGTACGGACTCCTTCGGCTGTCATGAGGATCGTAACATTCCCAGAATGTGTCCGCGCCAGCACGCACCATACCACCCCAATACTCTTTCACCATGTCGACACACTCGCGCTCCGCACCCACCACGGCCAGAGCTTCGGCAACATGATGCCACGCGTATGGTGTCATTGGCTTAATGGCCTCTGCATTCGCTAGCACCTTCAGCAGGAGTGCCTTCGCAGTAGGTGGAGCGAGGGCGCCGGACAGACAAAGCCATGCAGCTGCTGTCCACGAGAGGCTTTCCGGGTAGGCCTTTATCTGCACCTGTGAGCAGATCGCAACTGACATACGCTGCACCAGCTCAGTGAACGGCGCTGGCTTTTGTAGTACATCTGCCAAGTCGTTGATGCGACGACAGCAATAAAGAGTCACACCCTGCATGGCAACATCGATCGCCGGGTCGTCCTCGACCCAGTCACAGAACTTCCATGTCTTGGTGGCATTTCCATCGAACCTGCCGTCGGAGGTCACATGCAGTAATGCTGTCCTTATACTTCCGAGCACCGTGTCCCAAAGTTCGGTCCCCGTATCGACATCGCCGGAATGGTGGACGTAGTCGTAGACCGTTGGACCGAAGAGTGCGTCGTAATCAACAACGTAGTCCGTCGCCGGCCTCAGTTTCGGGAACTCGAACAAGGTAGCGGGGAGTGAGCCGTCCTCACGTGGCAGGGCGGCGAACATGTACAGGCACCTCTTAATGAGGTCGAAGTCGGGATATGTGTGGTAGGCCGCCAGAGCCTGCAGCCTGAGATCTCCGAGCCACATGCGCCGATCTCGCCTCGGGCCATCTTCGAATACGGTCTGCATGCAGTCTCGCAGCGTCCGTTGGGCCACCTGGTCGATACTGACGAGCTCGGCGTCTCGGAGCTTCATCGGTGGTACGACGGTATCAGGCGATACTGCTGACACCGCGCGGACATGTAGATCCTGGAAGAGACATTTGTACTTCGGCGAGGTATCTATGACTTGGATGCGAAGGTAGCGGAATGAGTGGCGTCGTACGATCTCCACATCTTGCGGAGGCCAGTCTATCGTGATCATCTCCTCCGGAATCCAGCTGGTACTGATCCAGGTGTTGCAGGGTTGGAGATCCTCGACGACATCCGGAGGGATCTCGCCAAACGTGAGCTTCAACCTCGCAGGCGCGTCAATGTTGATGCCCTCGGCAGCGAGGTGGAAGCGCAGGTAGCCGACTCGATGAGTGCCAAAGTCCAGAACAAAGTCGTCGGCCTTTCCCCATTGCATCGAAGGCAGATCCGCAGCCGAAGCGACATGCTCTGCGCGGTAGCCAAAGAATTCCCGCTCATCAGATAGGAATCGGATCAAGGACAGCGGCCGATCTACCCATTCGTGCAGGGTTGGCTTCAGTCCTTCCGCCTTAGAGGCGAAGTCTTCGTTGAAGCGAGTGGAGAGAACGTGGTCCACTGCCTGGTTGGCCGGCACCGCAGGTGTGGCCGGCTTCTCTCCCATGGCTGTAACGTCCAGCGATGTGAAGATGTGCAGGGCAAAGCGACTGGTCCGTCGGCGATGGCATGGAAACGATCTGCCACCCGACCCGCACGCACTGACTGTCGTGAATGTCCATGGTATACCTTCTGGTAGAGACAGGAGGCCTGGCCCTCGGGTGACAATGTCGCGTCTCGGGGTGCTCGGTCCTTTGTTATCCCGACGAGGTCCACCGAGCAGCGAGACCGAGCTGTTCTTCCCCAGCGTGCCCATGCTGGAAGGCTACCCCGTGGATGCCGGCAGTGCGATCGGACCGACTGTTCTTCGCTCAGGGTGTGGGGAGGTGAGGTGGGAGCTGTCGCGTGGCAGGTCGCAAGCTTTCCCCGGGGGCGCCTGCGACGTGCTTCTGGATGCCTTCAATCTCATCTACGACACGCCAGCATGGACCACCATACCGCCTCGTGGCTTGATTGCGGTATAGCTCTGGCCGAGGTTGACCGATGTCCTCCTGCCATTGTTGAGCATATAGCCCTGAGTACCAGGGCAGGCCCAGCCAACGTACGAACCTGTCTGCATCCTTCACAGGCATCGAGAGCAGAAACGTCCGCACATCCATTCACTCAATTCCACTGAGATCTCCTCGTCATCATGGGGTAAGGACCTTCGACGGATGCTGCGATAAGGGTTGTCGATGGCTGATCAGTCTGCCCAGTCGCCTGTCCACGGGCGGCGCTGCCGTCTTCCTGGCCATTGGCGGCTTTCTCTTCGGTACGACACTATCTGCCGAGCGCACCGAGTCTCGAAGAACATTCGAGTCACCTGCTGGTACTGATTGCAGCCATCTCTAGGATACGACAGCGGCATCATCTCGTCGACGATCGTCCAGCCGTACTTCACCCAGTACATGGGTACGCCGACCGCTGCGCAGACAGGTGGTATCGTCAGCTCGTTTACCGGGGGCGCCGTACTAGGAGCGGCCAGCATATCATACTTGGCCGACCGACTCGGAAGGAAGAGGACGGTATGTCACTGCGAGGCTCTGGAAGACTGGAACACAATCACCGGCCTCGCACCTCGATGCATGCTGACTCTAGATCAGGTCTTTGTCGGCGCCGTCATCTCCGTCATCGGTTGCGCCCTCCAGGGTGGTGCTGTGAACCTCGCAATGGTCGCTGTAGGCCGTGCGATCGCGGGCATGGCAGTGGGACTTCTCTCATCGATCGTACCGATGTACTGCGCCGAGATCGCCACTGCACAAGACCGCGGCAAGCTCAGTGGCCTTTTGCAGTTCATGCTGTCATGGGGCTTCTTCGTTGCGCAGTGGCTGGGCTACGGGTGTTTCAACGTCAACTCGGACTTCCAATGTGAGTACTTCGCTGCTGGCAGGTCATAGGCGCCATGCGTAGGCCGGCTAACTCAAGCTGACCCCAGGGCGATTCCCTCTATCCTTCCAAGTGGTCCCGGGCCTCGTGATGGCAATCGGCGTCTGGTTTATGCAAGAGTCTCCACGATGGCTCATGGAGCGCGACCGTCATGACGAAGCCAAGGTCGTTCTTCAAAAGCTGCATAGCAATGGCCATAACGAGGACTTCCTGCAACTCGAATTCGAAGAGATCCGAGACACCATAGTCGCGGAGAAGCAGGTATCGAAAGTGTCCTGGAAGTAGCTGTTGGCCAAGCCGAGCTGGCGAAAGCGCCTGGTCCTGGGCTGCGGCATCCAGGCGTTCGGCCAATTGAGCGGCATCAACGTCATCAACTACTACGGCAATGTGATTTACAAGCTGCTCGGCATTGACACCGGGACGTCCCTGAAGATCGTGGGCATCAGCGGCGCTCTGTCGATCATCTACTGTGTGATCGGCCTGTGGCTTCTGGATCGGGTGGGCAGAGTCAAGCCCATGATTGTCGCTACCACTGGATGTGGTCTAGCACTCTTGGTCAACTCTGTCTTGTCGCAGTACTACGTCGCTGGAGACAAAGCCACAGGAGCAGACCCGAACGAGAATGCCTTGCGGGCAATGGTCGCCATGAACTTCGTCTTTTCGTTCTTTTTCACCATGATCGGCATCATCACCTGGGTGTAGGTCTCAAACCTGGCTGTCAAACATCATGGAGAAAACTGACGCAGATTCGCAGCTATCCGGCCGAGATCTTCAGCACCGAGATCCGGGCGCGAGGCAATTCGCTCTCCACCATGAGCAATTGGATTCTTAACCTGATCTTCGCCCAATTCTCGCCCACCGCCCTCAAGAATGTCGGCTTCCGGTACTTCTACGCCTTCTTCGTCTTTAACATCTGCGCAGTCGCCTGCTACGTCTTCTTTTATCCGGAGACCAAGGGAAGGTAAGCGGGGAAATGCTGAGACCGGACTATCTGAGACACCCGCTAACGTCGTGCCCACGAATGTTAGGACGCTCGAGCAAATGGACGAGCTGTTCGGCGATCAGCTAGTCCCGCATGCTCTTCAGGAGCCAGAGAAGGCGCGTGCCATCATGCTTGAGCGCCTCGACATCGGTAACGAGTAGTGGAGGCAGATCGAAGCGTGGGAGCTATACGAAGCGGTGGGAAAGCACCGTTCCCTGTTGTTGGTATGAGGAGCCGCGACTGTGCGCAGGAGAGGGGACGTCAGACTGCTGTCGGAAGTAGGGGTTCATCGTGCCACTTCTTGTGCTCGTGCGAAACACATAGTCCGCCTTGCACGGGCTCACGACATCATCCTTCTTCTCATATGCAAGTGAACTTGCTCTTCCAAGATCAGCCGTCTCCTCCACGGCCCTCCGCCATGGTGCACAGGCAGGTACCACAACGCCATGACAATATGCTCTAACCTCAGCTGGTCTGCAGGTTGACCTCTCCAACAGCATCCGTCACGCTCTTCACCCCCTCATCAGCCTTCAGCTCACCCTCCACGCCCTCCTTGCCCTCCTTCCGCTTCTTTTCTTTCCCCACCTTCTTTCTATCCTTCTCATTCTTCTTTGCCGCTTTCTTCTCTGCATCCGCCTTCTTCTGCTTCGTCAGCTCCTCCCCGCCAAAAAGCTCCCGCCACTCCGCCTCCTTCGTTGGCTTGATGTTCTGGAAGAGATGCTGCGCCTTCCCAATCTTGTGCTCGGCTAGGATGGAACGGGCTTCCCATTCATCAGGGATGATGAGAAGACTGGCCTGCAGTTGCTCCAGGATATTGCGGGCGGTGGCAGGAATGTACGGTGCGATGACGGAGGCGAGAAGATGGACATGGTTGACCGCTAGATTGACCACGGCGTCGCAGCGTGAGCGCTCGTTCTGGAACAGAGCGTTGTCAAGTCGATTGTCTTGAAGGAGCTTGTTGCCTAGGCTGGAAAGTTCCCGGGCAATGGCGATCCCGGCTTTGAGGTGTACAGCGTCCATCTCCTCGCGGTAGCGCTTGAGTATGTCATTTGCCTCTTTGATGTGCTGCTTCAGTGCCTTCGCGAGATTCGGATCCGATTCGAGTGGCGGTGGGCCTGGGACGACCGAATCGTAATTCGCCGAGTTGACGTACTTCAAAATCCGATTCACGAAGTTGCCGAAGTTCGCTACTAGCTCGTTATTGTTCGCTCGGATGAATCCGTCCCACTGGAACTCCGTGTCTTGTGTCTCCGGTCTTTGTAGCAGTAAGAAGTACCGCCACACATCAGCCGCGACGCCAGTCTCCTTCGCACTGCTGCCAAAGACGCCAATGCCGCGAGACTTGCTAAACTTGCCACCTTCGTAGTTCAAGTATTCAGTGGTGGATAGCGTATGGAGCATCGTCCACTTGTCGCCCGTCCCGAGCTGGGAGCAAGGAAAGACGACGGTGTGGAAGGGCACGTTGTCCTTGCCCATGAACTGGTAGAGCTGCACGTTGTCAGGGTCCCGCCACCACTTCTCCCAATGCTTGGTGTATGTGGCGGTGATGGAGACATAGCCTATACAGGCATCGAACCAGACGTACAGGACTTTCTTCTCGTACCCGGTCAGCGGTACGGCGGTGCCCCACTTCAAGTCTCGAGTAATGCCGCGGGGTTGCAGGCCCTTCGCGAGCCAGGCGTTGGTGATGTTGATACCGTTCTCAGACCACTTCCCTTCCGTCTGAGCCTTGTGATTCCATTCCTTGACCTGGTCTTGCAGTTTGTCGAGCAGTATGAAGATATGCTTCGTGTCCCTTGGCACGGGCGTGGTCGTCTGATGTAACTTACACCGCGGGTTCTTGAGCTCGAGTGGATCAAGTAGGGTCCCGCATTTGTCGCACTGATCGCCTCTCGCATCGTTATAGCCGCAGATCGGGCACTCACCCTCCACATACCGGTCCGCTAGAAAGTTCTCGTGGTCTGGGTGCGTGCAGTACGGTTGTTTCGTCGTCTTCTCCTTCAAGAAGCCGTTCTTGTTCAGCTTGAGGAAGATGTCCTGCGCGATCTCTGTCTGCTCGGTGGTGGGCGTTCGGCCGAAGTGGTCGAAGCCGATCTCGAACCAGTCGTAGACTTCCTTGTGCAGCTTATTGTACTTGTCGCACAGTTCCTGCGGCGAGACGTTCTCCTCTATTGCCTTCGTCTCCGTCGCGGTGCCATACTCATCCGTGCCGCAGACAAAGAGTGTCGGGTGGCCACGTGCTTTGCAGTAGCGCGCGAAGACGTCGGCGGAGAGGACGGAGCCGATGATGTTGCCCAGGTGCGGCACATTATTGACGTATGGCAGGGCCGAGGTGATGAGGATGTTCTTCTTGCCCGCTTCCGGTAAGATCTCCGTCTTTGCGCCGTTCGCCATGCTGTGCGGTGTTGCGCGTGTGTACGGGCATGACTGCGGTCCAAATAAACAATCGCATGTGAGTCTTGCGCAAGGTGGGGGCTGAGTCATCACAGTGGCCGCTTTGATCGACGGCACTATCGATAAGCCTACTTCCTCTTTTGGCACAGCTCAGTAGAGCTCGACCATCATGTGCTGGACTTTGTCCTCGCCAAGATCAGAGCAACGAGTCTCAGACTTGCTCAGCCAGCCGTCGGCGTCATGGCTCCCGATACCCCAGGACGAGGCGCCTCACAGGACCAGGACCAGGATGACCCTTTCGCCACACTCCTAACCCTTGAAGACCAGTTCTACACCGAAGGTCACACCCTAGGTGTCGCCGACGGGTCCCGCACCGGCCGCATCGAAGGCCGTCTCTTCGGCCTCGAACAAGGCTTCACCAAGTTCGCCAGCATCGGCCGCTTGTCTGGACGCGCAGCCGTATGGCAAGCACGGACCTCCCCCGTCTCTACAGAGCCCAGTAATGCAAGCACCCGAGCCATTGTCCCGCTGCTATCGGGCAGCGCGCGGCTGCAGAAACACGTGGAGAGGTTGGCGGAGCTGACTGACGGAGAGAGTCTGGAGACAAGGAATACGGAGGATGCGGTCAGCGAGTGCGATGAGCGGTTGGCTGGGGCAAGTGCCAAGTTCGCATTGATCTCTAGGATCGTGGGCGAGAGCGAGTATGGCGATGTGAAGGTGGGTAGTGCTAGCAACGGGGCCGAGATTGATGTCTCGGAGGCTGCTGCACCAAGAGGCAAGCCAAAGGCCGGGCTTGAGATGGAGGACTTTGCCGGCCTGCCACAGCACATTGCGAAGGCGCGAATGGAGGATCCCGACCCTGAACCTTTGGGATGAAGCGATGTGTGCGGAAAGCAAAGGTAGCAACGCTGAATGCCGGACTGCCCTTCTGCTTTGAACACCACACCTGCCAATGCTGCTTGAAAGCCAAAGCGCAGAGCTCATACTCGAGTCGCCATACTCACGTCGAGGAACGCGTCCGATCACGAACCTGCAATCGCCGCACCCTCGCCCACTTCACCTGCAGCAGTGACACCCGGCCCCTCCACTCTTGCTTTCTTGGCCCCGTCCGTTGCCCCATCCATTTGGTTCTGATGCACATTACTCACGTCGCTCAGCGGCGGCCTCTTCACACCCACTGCCGTTGGAGGCCGATACGCACCGCTCCCTCTCCCACCTCCGAACCCTCCAGCTGCAGGGGGTGCACCGATCCTCCGGTTTGAATCCGCGGCAGGGTTGACAAAGTTCGTGGTGCGTGGCGGCATCGTCTCACCAGTCCCACCCGATCCACTGCCTTTCGCCATCCCGTTTCCCATACCAGGCCCAGCACCGCCACTCGCCGCAGCGGAGCCCAAGGCGCCTCGCATGACAGGCGCGCTCTTGCCGGGGTTCACACCGAATGTGCGCCGTATGCTTGGACTCTCTGCTAGTGGGTTGAACGGCTTTGCGGCTGCAGAAGCGGCGGCGGACGGCACGAGGTTAGGGTCGGATGGCTCTTGTAGCAGTGGCGCACTACGGCCAGTGACAAAGCCGTCAGGGATGCCTGGGGGTGGGTCGCGGGGGAGGGGTAGATGGTCTAGAGGGGTTACGCGGACTGAGTTGGTCGTGTGGTCATTGGAGTAGATTGGACCGTGGCCGTTGGGTGGGAGCTGCTTCTGAGGGGAGTGACGTTGGGGCTGGTGGTGTGATTGCGGCTGAGGACGGTGTTGGTACTGCTGGCGCTCAGCGGCGTGGTTGGAAGGCGAATCGGCCACAGTGGTGCCGGAGGATGGATTAGAACGGGGACCTGAGCCGTTGGGCGGTGGTTGAGGTACGTTAGGCCTGGCGGGTACTTGCTGTTGCGCATGCGGCTGCTGTTGCGTGTGTCCTGCCGGCTGATGTTGCAGCTGGGGGTGTGGTGCGTGCGGGGCTTGCTGTCTCAGCATGCCACTGGGTTGCTGTTGTTGCGGTGCATGCGATTGTTGCTGCGCGCCGTTCACCGGCTGCTGAACCTGCTGCATTAGTAGGCCAGGCTGCTGTGGTGGGCCCATTCCGTTCCTCGTCGGGACTGGCTGATTCATGCCATGCGTTGGGGGTGCGTGTGCGCCAGCATTTGCTGGACGTTGAACCGTGGATGGTTGTTGCGGCACCTGGGCATTCTGCATCGGTATCATCTGCGCAGCTGGAGGCCTTAAATGCGGCATCGATTGCATCCTTGGCACACTCTGTCTTTGCTGCTGTTGCTGCCCATTGTGTGCCGGTCTCGCGAAAGCTACACCGCTGACGGTGATGGTGCTGTCATCCACGCCTGCCTCATCTGGTTGACCAAAGTCGACGTCGTCCAAGGCGCTGCCTCCAAAGTCATCCTCGAACTCTGCTGAGCCGAAAGACATACCGGACTGCACACTTGATAGCCGTCTCCCTGCTGCAAGCTTCTGCTCATGCGGTACTGCTTCCGAGTCCCCGATCGACTGCTGCTGAATTGGTGCATAGTCAGGATGCCGATGCAGATTACCTGAATCCCACTTGCTCGGCGCCACCTTCACCTTCGTCACCTTCGTGAGATAATCCTTATCATACAAACAATTCCCCAGCACATTCCCAAAGGTCCGCAACGCCCTCTTCAACGCATCAGTCGCGGCTTCCTTCTTAGCCTTCTCGAATGCTGCCGCCTTGCCCTTACAATTCTCGATGTGCCCGTAGCCGATATCTTCGTGGAAGTTGCCTTCCCGCAATGTGACGCGGACGATGGCGCTCAGGCCCAGCGAGATCTTGCCATTGCTCGCGTTTTCGTCGCAGAAATCGATCTGGATGTTCTGGAGGGAGCTGGACCAGCCGTGGAAGCCGAAGACTTCGTTGGCGAGGTTGATTACTTTCTCCGCGGCGAGGTAGTGGACCTTGCCGCCGCCGGCGCCGGGACGCGTGGAGATGTACTCTGGGCCGAGCTGTTTTTCGAGACGAGATTGGAGCGTGGCGAGCTCCACGGCGGTGTAGGCAGAGATGGAGGGGGGGTTATCCGCGAAGGGGTTGGCGGAGGCGGCGGTGTCGCGGTGTTGGTCACCTGGCCTGGCAGATCATCAGCTTGGGTGGCGTGCGGTGCGTGATGAGAACATACCGGGGCATCGTGGCACATTACTGTTCCTGGCAGAGTATCGATCGTCGTGAAGTGACGTTTCGCCGAGTGTTTTCGCCCAAGTCGCGTGGGGATACTGGCGGAAGACGTGACGGATCGGATGACCTAAGCTGCTGCCTCGGAGTCGGAGCGAAGGCACGTGACAGTGTCTTTGCCTCGCATGTGGCCTTTGTGAGACGGGCGAAGGTGACAATAAGCAGCACATCGCACGTCCCCTATTGCACGACAGAGGCGCCATCATCAGCAGAGACGCTCCTCACACCAGTCCCCCATCACCGGCGCGACTCCCGACCACCGCTCCGCCCTGCCCTGACATCGTCCCCAGCGCACCGCCCCAACCGACAGCTGAGCGGCAGGCGAAGGGACGATCGCAACCCGAGGCACAGCTACGGATCGCGCCCTCCATCTCAGCATGCACGGGTCATAGAACCTGGAAGTGGCCCCGCGCACTTCTCCTCCCCCAGATACTTCCTCGCCATGGCCACGCCCAAGACCGCGGCGGACTACTTCATCCCGGCCCTTCCCGGCGCACCACTCCCTCTGCTCCACCAATACGCAGGACACATCGAGGTCACTCCCGCGCACCACGGCAACCTCTTCTTCTGGCTGTACAAGAACCGGCACATCGCCAATCGCTCGCGGCTGGTGCTCTGGCTCAATGGCGGCCCGGGCTGCAGCAGCATGGACGGCGCGCTGATGGAGATCGGGCCGTACCGCGTTGAAGCAGATGGCGAGAGCCAGAGGTTGGTATACAACGAGGGCAGCTGGGATGAGTTCGCGAATGTTCTATTTGTGGACAATCCGGTGGGCACGGGGTTCAGCTATGTGGATGGCGATAGCTATATCCACGAGCTGGGCGAGATGGCAAAACAAATGGTGCAATTTCTGGAGCAATTCTTTGCGCTGTTTCCGGAACATACACTGGACGATGTAAGCATCAGCGCGTAGGCAGGCAGCATGATCACACGAGGCTGACACGTTCTTGCCAGATCTACATTGCAGGCGAATCATACGCCGGCCAGCACATTCCCTACATCGCCCGTGCCATCCTCGACCGCAATGCTGCCAAGTCTCAGCACCCGCCATGGAACCTCTCGGGCCTCTTGATAGGCAACGGCTGGATCTCCGGCCCGGATCAATACCCCGCCTACCTCCAATTCGCCTACGAGGCCGGCCTCGTGAAGGCTGGATCAGACCAAGAACGGCAGCTCCAGGCCCAGCAGAAGACCTGCCTCCGCGATCTAGACTCAGGCGGCAAGGACAAAGTCGACACACCCAGCTGCGAGCGTATCCTCCAGGACCTCCTCCGCCTTACCACCTCGGGCGGCCAGTGCGTCAACATGTACGACGTCCGGCTGCACGACTCCTACCCCAGCTGCGGCATGAACTGGCCTCCCGACCTCGCCCAAGTCCAGCCCTACCTCCGCCGCACGGACGTCACCTCCGCCCTGCACATCAACCCCGACAAAAAGACCGGCTGGACCGAATGCAGCGGCTCCGTCAGCTCCAATTTCCGCGTTCCTCACTCCCGCCCCGCCGTTGAACTTCTCCCTGGATTGCTGGAGAAGGTGCCCATCATCCTTTTCTCCGGCGACAAAGATCTGATCTGCAACCACATCGGCACAGAAACGCTCATCTCCAATCTCGCCTTCAACGGCGCGAAGGGCATGGAGACCGCCGCGGGGTCTGGAATCACAGCGCCGAAACGGGACTGGACCTTTGAGGAGGAGGCGGCTGGCACGTGGCAAGAAGCGCGGAATCTGACGTACGTCAAGTTCTATAATAGCAGCCACATGGTGCCATTCGATTATCCGCGCCGTACGCGAGATATGTTGGACCGATTTATGGGCGTCGACATCGCTTCCATAGGCGGTCCGCCCGCGGGGAGTTTTCTGGATGGCGAGAAGAGTCATCCGGAGACTAGTGTAGGCGGGCACCCAAATAGCACTTCCGCTGGGGAGGCGGCGCAGGCGAAGGCTGATGCGGCGGCGTATCAGGCGTATAAGAGGAGCGGGGAGGTCGCGCTCACGATTATGATCATCGTGCTACTGGTAGTGGGCTTCTTCTGGTGGCGGAACCGGCGACGGCGCGCGGGGTACAACTCCGTCTTTGGATCTGATCCGTATGATCCGGATGGTGGAAATGGGCGGAGGGATCTGGCAAGTGGACTGGGGCTGGATGGGCACGCGGGAGGGCAGTATCGGGAGGAGCGAGATGTAGAGGCTGCGAGGGACTATGACGAGGCGGAACTGGATGATCTGAGTTCTGCCGGGAGGAAAGGGCGGAGGGGCCACATGGAAGGGGAGCGATTTGGGTTGGCGGAGGATGAGGATGAGGAGGATGAGGAGTACGGGAAGAGCGGGACGAATGGGCACGCGCACTAGCTGTGCCGGTGCAAATTCCTTTGGCGTTTGAGATGGCGTCGAATGTTGGAATTTCAGGTGTACGAAAATGGGGGACCTCGAGTACGAGTCCGCCCGCGAACTCAGGCATTGCGACGGGCGCTCGGACTGGATTCTGTACCGCGTAGTAGCATCCGAGACTGTGTTTGTGGACGCCGAAAGCTTTGCGTTCTGGTGCACACGAGCCCGGGAGTGACTGGGGGGGTTTCCATGTCTCGTTCCCCGCGCCATGCCTCGGCTGTCAGTGCAACGGAGTGTTCGTGTATACATGTACATGTACGTGTACTGTATACCTTAGTGGACTCCAATTGCAACGTCCAGTTCTGAAGCACGCACAACGTCGCTTACTGAACAACGAGCATACTGCGTTCGAAGAGCACGACACATGATGGCGGCGGAACGCCTGACCTCGCTTGTGTCTCAGGTCCTGCCCGCTTCAAGTCCGTTGGACTCGATGCAAGTACTCCTGTAGACCAATCCGTGAACACGTCCGTCCTCTGACATGCGGCCAAGCCAGTATCCAGAAGAACCCCGATGACATTGTCATCACGCTCGCAATCAGGACTCCGATGTGCAGATACAATACTGGGAAATTCAGCGACACCCCCCTCGATGCTTTGGCGCTGAAGATACTTGAGCAAGTACGACAGAGAAGCCAGATCGATCCGTTGCTGGTCGAGGACATCTGCCTGGGGAACGTGAGTCGATTGATCTTGATGCCCATGTCGGACGCTCGTGGCTGAACGTTCCAAGGTCCGCGATGGGCAAGCAGCGCAATTCGGTCGGGCAGCGGCTCTCGCAGCTGGGTTTCCGAACACCACGGCAGCATTCCGAGTGAATCGCTTCTGCTCGTCAGGGTTGGCCGCGACCCAGACCATTGCCAATGAAATCGCGGTCGGCTCCATCGACATTGGTGAGACAGCGATGCCCTGTAGCAATAATTGCAGACGTTCGGAATGCTGACACCGTCCCAATCAGGCATCGCTGTCGGCGCTGAGTCCTTATCCACACCCAACACACGCCTCGATCGACCATTTGTAGATGAGATCATGACCGCCAGCCAGGATGCAGCGGACTGTATGCAGCCCATGGGCCAGACATCCGAAAATGTTTCCAGAGACTTTGGCATTTCTCGGCAGGCGCAGGTGGGTCACTGAGGACTGCCACTGCGTACCTGACGTCCAGCTGACGATGTCACATAGGACGAGTATGCCGTAGTGTCCAACAATCGGGCCGAAGCCGCACAGAAGGCCGGATGGTTCGACGACGAGATCGTGCCGATCACAACGACCAAGGACGGCAAGGAAGTCGTGGTCGACAAGGACGAGATCCGCTACGGCACAACGTACGAACGTCTCAGCAAGCTGCGACCCGCGTTCTCGGAGTACGGCGAGAGTAGCACGGCGGGCAACAGCAGCCAGATCACGGATGGCGCCGCCGCGCTGCTGTTGATGAAACGCTCGAAAGCGCTAGAGCTCAATCAACCCGTCATGGCAAAGTACGTCGGGACGGCGGTCGCCGGGGTGCCTCCTCGCATCATGGGCATTGGACCGGCCGTTGCTATCCCGAAGTTGCTGAGCAGGTACAACCTTGACCTCGGCCGGGATGTTGACGTCGTGGAGATCAACGAGGCCTTTGCATCCATGGCGGTCTACTGCAAGGACAAGCTCGATGTTGACTGGAGCAAGCTGAACCCGCGCGGTGGTGCGATCGCTCTGGGCCATCCAGTCGGGTGCACGGGTGCTCGCCAGATCGTGACTGGGCTGAGCGAATGTCGTCGGAGGAAGGTCAAGGTATTGCTGACCAGCATGTGCATGGGATCTGGGATGGGAATGGCCGGTCTCTTTGTGAGCGAGGGCCTGTAATGAACCCTCGTCGCGCAGGCTGGTCTGGCGAGCATACACTGCTTCACTCTTGCCCAAGCTCTTGCACCGGAATGTGACTTGTCTAGTCCCTCACTCGGGGCCTCGATCTGCACACGGTCCGGGCCGGTCCATGTCTTTGCACAGCTGCCGAGGCGCTGTCGAACACTCTCTTCAGACTTTCATATGCAGCGTTCATCACGCACCCGACCGCTGCTGATGATCAGTCACAGAGCGATTGCCATTGTTCGCCCACTTGCCCGCACCTCACCGAGTCACCTGTTTCACGAAGGCGAAGCTTTCTGGCGAGTCGTGTCTGCATGTGCTTGGTCCCTGGCACCTTGGCGGGATCCACATCTTGGCGCCCCCTAAAGATGGATCCGGAGAGAAGATGCCCAGGCGTACATCTACATGTACTTACGGCAGCCTTCGATCGTCCATGTCCATAGCTCCGAGTCTCTCAGCCCTCATTCTTCGCGCCCGCTGCCTGATCCGACACCGTGTGTAACAAGGGAAGATCACTTCCGCTGCATCGCTGCGGAGAATCACGTGCCGGGTGAGGCGGAGAAGGCGGAGCTCGACAGCGATGCGCGTCCGCCTTCTAGAGAAAGGTTCCTGGACTCTACCATCAGCTCGACAAGGCGCCATCACTTTCTTGGCAGCGCTGCTGACTGCGATATCCGTTCGGCATTTCGTCGTGGAAGCCAATGATCCGTACCGGTGCCGGCCGTTGATCAACAGCGGACACTGGTACGATGAGCACAGCTGGCTGGTTCCGGGGTGCGTCACCGAAGGCTACGATGTACACAAGATCCATGGGTGTGCCAACGGCCGGAGAATAGTCCTGGCTGGAGATGCGCAGAACCAAGGACTGTATTGGGCTCTGGTCGAGAAGCTGGGAGGCCAGATCCCTAATTGGGGCCCCGTCGAGCAAGATCTCACGTTCGCGGACGACAGGACCAAATTGGAGTATCTATGGGACCCGTACCTGAACCGGACCGAATCGCTGAAGTATGCCGAAGCACATGGTCGTAGCGCAAAGGAATCTCCGGCGTTGATGGTTGTGGGTGGTGGTGACTGGCATGCTAAGCATCGCGCCACCGCAGCCTTTTCGGATGCTATTGGCCACCTTGCCTCCGCGGCATCTCCAAACGGCGGACGCAGTGGCGTTGGATCCCGATTTTCAGCCCGTGATGGGCCTGGTGATGTACTCCTGTTCGCACCAGTCAGGAGTCCAATCGCCAGAACGAATGATGCTACGAAGACCGGCAGCGCGTACCATGACATGAACGCTTTTCTTCGGAAGCGCTCCGACGAGGGGACGATCGATGTTCTCTGGAGCTTCTCCGATATGAGCGATCCCTCTGGTGCGGAGGTGAGGAACAGCGAGGAGCTGTCGAAGAAGCAGGCAGATTTGATTCTCAATCTCCGATGCAATGCCAAAACCACATCTGGCCGCAATTGGTCGCACATTCGGCCTTGTTGTGCGACATGGCTCGGTCCCAACTGGATACAAGCCAGCTTCCTCATTCTCGGATTGATACTGCTGCCGGCAGTAGTGTTGCTCGACTGGATCAGAGAAGTGCTCGCGCCTGATGTGCGCACAGCTCTACGTGCTTGTTGCGCGTTCATGGCCGCTGTTTCGCTTCAATATGTGGCGGACCGCACCCGCATCTTCGAACAGGCGGCAAGGTTGCCTCTGCAGACTCCCAACCTCTACGGCATGATCGTTGTCATTGTTCTCATTGGACTCGTGTCGATACGGCGATCCAAGTCGCCGAAGCATCTGAATCCGGGCGAGACACAACCGGATCAGCCCTTCCTGCCTCGCGACCAGAGCGACGAGTGGAAAGGCTGGATGCAGGCGCTGATCATCGTGTACCACTACAACATGGCTTGGTCGGCCCTCTGGTTCTGGGAGATCATTCGACTAGCTGTCTCGTCTTATCTGTTCCTGACTGGCTTTGGACACACCGTCTACTTTCTCCAGAAGCAGGATTACTCCCTCCGCAGGGTTGTAGCTGTAATGATCCGGACGAATCTTTTGCCGGTATCACTTGCATACCTCATGGGCACACGCTGGCTACTGTATTACTACATGCCGCTTTCAAGCTTCTGGTTTCTTGTCGTGTATGTGACAATGGCAATCGGTTCCGCGTACAACCACTATACTCCATACCTGGTTGGGAAGATCCTCACGTCTGCATGGCTTGTGCGCACGTTCATCAACACCAAGGAATTACCAGAGACTGTCGTCCGGCTACTCACACTCACCTGCAAGATGTCCTTCGACGCAAAGGCCTTCTTCGACTACCGCGTCAGAATTGACGAGTATATTGTCTACGTGGGCATGCTTGCCGCCATCTTCTACGTCTGGTCGAAGGCCGCTCTCGCATCAGACACTGGACAGAGTAGGCTGTCTCGCATCTATCGGCGAGTGTTCCCTGCGCTGCGACTCGCTACGATCGGCACGGCGGTGGCAGCCTTCATCGGCTTCTGGTACAACGTCCACAACACCATGGCTGCCGAGGCCGAGTGGACCTCCTGGCAGCCCTACGACACGTTCGTACCAATTCTGGCATTCTTGATTATACGCAATGCACATCCGCACCTTCGCAACTTCCACTCGGCAGCATTCGCTTGGCTTGGACGGTACTCCGGGGAGATGTACGTTATGCAGGACCACTTGTGGCTTGCCGGCGACCAAGAAGCCGTCTTGAGGACTGGGCTCTTCCATGGCAACGATACTGTCTCTGGGGATCGTTGGAGGGACCTGTTGCTGGTCACTCCGCTTTATTTGATCGCATGCTGCATCATCGGCGACGCCACAGCAAGAATAACAAGCTGGCTCACCGGCGAGAAGAAGCCAAATGCCGAGCCTCGACCTGGACCTGCACGAGACAATAGGGTCCGGGACGAAGTGGAGATGGGCCTTCTTGCAGGCTCGGAGGAGCATCAACGTGAGGCCGATCTCGATGATGAGAAGCCTTTGGCAAAACAGCGTATCTGGCAGCGATTGCACTGCAACATCTGGCCAAGCAGAGTGCGTGATCGAGCGATACTTCTGCTTGCTGGGTTGTGGGTCTTGAACATGGTGAGCTGACAACTTCCCTGGCTGTGCAGAATCGGGGCTCGTCCGTGCTGACATCGTGCGTAGACATATTGATGACTTCCGTGAGAAAATGAGACGATAGTCGCTACGGACGCACGGGACATCGCAAGCTCATACCGCTCTCGATTGACGTAGCCTCGCTCCCACTGGCGGAAACAAAGTGGGTCCATTGGTCATACCCACCTTGCGCTGCAACCCTAGCCGGACCGTTGCGCCCTTCCGTCCGACTCACGAGCACTCTTCAATCGCGTGCCCACTGGTCAAGTTCATGCACGCAGGCCGGCGGCGCTTGAAGTGGCCGTCGCAGTCAACGCGTGCAGGTCTCGCTCGTAGCGACCCCAGGATGTGTTTTTGCTCCGATGACTACGTCAGAGCAAACCTGGGTCATGGCGATCAGAGCCAGCAAGATCTCAACCTCGGGCACGACTCCTGCAGCAAGAGCAGTGGGACGTGAGATACGACGCCTGTTGGCCGAACTCGTGCTCTTTTCAGGTTGCATTTCCCGTCCCCTTCGATGACGACGGTCGTGGGAGCAGGTTGTGGAGAGCTGATACGGGTCCTGTGGAAAGAGCGTCGTGCTGGGGACGGAGAACATTGTGGTAAGATGAGCTGGCAGTGCGCCGTCTGGTCAAGCCCTCCTTGGGACTGCCGACTTCTCCATTCCCGTCAGACACGAGTCGAGTCCCTATCGCTACCTCAATAGTATCAACCACGCGACAAGAGTCCAGAGTCGATACGCGTCCATGCTGTGGATGTCGGGCGTGACCCCTGGGGGCATGGAGTCTTTAGACAATCTCAATTGCCTGAATCAAGCATCCATCGAAGAAGCTTGTGCGGTATCCAATGGATACGCCAACCCTACGGTGCTGTTGAGGTTGTGCATCCACAATCTGCAGTATGAGCATGGCGCTGGCCCCGATCTCCAGGCAATGCAGCCGTGTCTCTTGGCCATGCTGTACTTCAATTGCATTCCCGCTTGGATCGATGTTGACCAGGTAGTCCAGCTGAGATATTACCTCTGCCTTGTGTGGTTCGTACACAAGGATACGTCCGTCATGAGACCTAGCAAATACGGACAGCTCCGTGTTAAAGCTGAAGTCGTACCAGGAGTGACCTGCTGCAGTCTGACGTTCAATGGCCTCCCACGGGACGAGCACCGCTTCCGTATTAGCAATGAGTGGCCGTAGCCGACCGGAGACAGGCAGCGCTTTGACTTTCGCTCCTTTGGCAACGACCTCGACGTCAGTTTGATGTCGGGTGTTAACAGGCCTGTTCAGCTTGAAGTGTGGGCTTCGGTCGATGCGTGTGGCCATTTCAATCTCCGTGCATAAGGGAACGGAAAGCCACGACCAGGTTGGTATACTCCCCGTCTCCGAGTCAGTCCCAACATCCGCGGTGTTTCGCTGGAGGCTAGCTGTTGCGTGGCCGGCCCCTCTGACGGTCCATGCCAGATCCTCCGCAATGCTGCTACGCCATAAGCCGGCCAGATAGTCGTCGTTGGTACCCACTGAGCTCCTCGCGTTCAGATATCGGACAGCCATGCCAGAAAAGGCTGCGAACCGGTTCTCTACTAACCTGGACTGTGCCAGAGTTCGGCGGGCATACGAGGAGACCACGTCACACCACGCTGTACGCAATGCGCTCTCGGGACCTCTGCGACATAGCACTAGAAAACCTTGCGGCAGGGCCAGGGCTGGGACGGTGGCTGGACCAAAGCCTCCCGGCTGCCGATTCTCTATGTGCTGCCGCTCGACGCAGGACCAATAGGCACGCTGTGTACACCAGTAGAGGATGCGCGGTGAGAGGCGCTCTTCTTGCAGAATCCAGCCGCGTGCGGAAGCAGGCGATGTGAGGCGCACCTCGTCAAGCGGCATATCCGTGTTGAGAAGCCAGGGCTCGTGAAGACGGACACCTTGGACGTCGTCGGCCCAGGCATCTCGACTGGTCAGCATACGATCCGTTGCATTGGCTGTGCTGCTAGACGAGAGTGTAAAGTGTGCATTGCCGTACACCTTACCCGGATGGATTGTGTCAACGACCGACGCATCACCCAACTACGATCGCACGTACCTCGTGCATACGGTTGGCTTCCGTATCCCAGGATCCTAGCGGCACACACACGCTATCAATCCATACGTACTCGAGTCCGAGACTGTGGACGATGGTGACGGCGTCCTGTAACGTAGATGGCAGCTCGTGCGACTTAAACGGCATGGTCCTCTTCTCGAGGTCGCTGGTGTAGCCTCTCAACACCTCCTCCCACGCACCTTGCCTGGAAGCATTGACCGCCCGTTCATCGCCCCAGCAGTAGCTTAGGGCAACGTACGGAGTAGAGGTGGCCCCCCCAGGTACGAGCTGTAGATCCTCGGGCGAAGCAATGTGGATGAGCCAGGTGGGCTTTCTGCTGGAGAATCTGTAGTTCCCGCAGGAGTGCTCTGCGTGACAATCGCCTATCCACCCTCGCAGACGCCGGAGCCGCGGAGGACTCAACGGCTCCACGCTCGATAGCCTCGGGTAGGCTCGGGGGATACTCTCCGTGGAAAGCGCCACCAGCGCCCTGGCTTGGCCTGAGCCTTCATCGACCCTCGCTTCGAGGAAGCGGGTCTGCTCGTTCCGTCTCAGTCTCAACGATACACGCGAAGCTTCTGGAGTGGGAGCGGGCGGGCTCGCACAGTCTTTGTGGGTGCTGGTGGTCAGCAGAATTGCCCGTCGGAAGATCTGACATGCGCGGCAGCCACTCCGCGAAGCGCAATCGTTCAGGTCCGTGAGAGACGAGTGGATGGCGGTGGCGGAAGTCGTGAAGACCGCCTCGCCGAGACGTCGCCGGCGAGCGTCTTCGATGAACAGGCGGCCGAGTCGGCGACAGCCACTGCACTCGGGCTGGTCCCAGCGATTGAGAGGCAGCATCACATCCACACACGACACGTGACCTCGGCGATGTCGACGATACGCGCGTGCGTACAGTTAGATGCATAAGGTAGAACTACGTGTGTGACGGCGGTGCGTGTGGTCCAGACACGGCGGCGGCACGGCGGACAGTACCTTAGTGCCTTCCGAACGGCTCCTTCCGTTCCACAGCCCGATCGAACGACTGTACATACATGTACATGCACTCAGCCGCACTCCAAGAACCTCACCATTCGGCATCTCCCCTCCCCCTCTCCTGAACCGGACGGAGAGAGTCCCGGGCCTGCTGTTTGCACATCTGCCCGCATCCACATCCAGTCACCATGGGTCTGGTCCAGACAGTACGCTCATGGTCGTTTCCCGCAACGCCACCCCCCGCCTACGACAGCACGACGGCCTCGGACGTACTGCACGATGAGGTCCCTCGCAGACACCGAAGCTCACGTGGCCGGCAGCGACAACTTGTCGGATGGTTCCTGACCTTCGACAAGCAGTGGCTCATGGTACACGTACTGGCGGCCGCCTCCTGTTTTGCACTCATGTTCGCGAGCACGACCCTGTTCGTCACCACGACCCTGGACAATTTCGATGATGGCCATCCGGCATGGCTCGGCGGGGCGACGGTGAGCACGCATTGCCATCGTGCCGCGGAGTTCTCTGCTTATCGACCAAGTAGGGTATGGTCACACTCATGGCCAATCTAGGTACCTTCTCTGCATTACGCAAAGCCGATGCAGCGAGCCCAGCTCAGACCTTGGAGCAGGCGAGCACGAACAACTTCATCTGGACCATGGTCTCGATACTTGTCCAGCTCTTCCTCTCCTTCTTGTTCTATCTACTCGCGCGCAGTGTTCCTCTGCAGACCGGCCGTTTGGCAATTGAGCGCAACATTGCAACGGTTGCTGCGTCAGTCTTGCCAATGTGTTGAAGCTGATGCGACCACACGCTGACTCCTGAGTAGCATATTCTGCGTGATCACTGCTGTGTATGATGCGGTGCGACTTTGCAAAAACCGCAGAGAGGGCTTCGACGACGGCGATGATGATCTCGATGAGGACGCGGTATCGCATAATGTGCGTGGCTTGTGCTTGCTGAAACTGAGTGACCGTGTGCTGACTGACTCTAGTACGGCCACGGAAATGCCGTTCGACTGTGAAGCATCCGCAATTTTGACTTCGTGGGATGCCCACCGCCTTGTTCGATACGCTTGCAGCTCGAACGCTCAGCCTCCACTAAGTCCCCTCAACATCACTGGGCAAGACGCACGACAGACTCCGTAGGAACGCAAATCTAATCGCCACGACCTGGTCAATAGCTGCCACAAAGCATCCTCGCAGCATACAACCCGACTCGCCTTGACTTCAAAAGGCTCTGTGGTATCGCGGCACTTCCACGGTGCAGAGTTGGCTCATTGTCACAGCTGCCGCGCCTACCAGCTCCGCGAAAGGCGAACGAGCACTGGGCCATTCCATTCAATGGGCCTGCTCGCGTGCGGTCCCTCGCCTGTGCGCCCCGAACCGATCCGTGTAAGTCGCATTGATTGCGCTGGCATGTACCGTCGACACTTCGGGAGGACCTTTGTGTGTCAGCATGCGGTACCCGCTGATGATAGGTACCAAAGTATCTATGCAAGGCTGGATTTGCCAAGCCTCATCTCAGCATGCAAGGCTATGAGCAGCCCGGCTGCGTCACGCATACTCGCTTAGAGCAAGCAGATCAGTATTTGATAGATGCGGACGCTGTGCCCCGAGCTCATGCTTCATACTCATGCTTTGGCGCTAATGCAGTGTAGAGCAGCAGGCCATCAAGCCCATCGATACCACAGCCTTTCCCGCTTCACTGTTTGCCTCCCTCTCATAGAGTTGATTGGGCAACCCCGCGGATCCCCACTGCCTGCGTCCAAGCGCGTTTCCATGATCGCGCGCAGCACGGTTGTGTCTACGATCTGCGGTCAAGTCTTCCTCTGCGCACGAGCATTGCGACAAGGCTCAGATGTACGTGCGAAGCCCAACCCGACGTGAGGTCTCATAAAGGGGACTATGCTGCAGCTGGGAGGCCTCTTCGCCAACCTGATTCTTCTGACCTGCTACCCTGGGAGCGCTTACAAGTCGTTGTGTCCAGTCAGCCTCTCTGTGACGAATTGACAGTCTCTCAGTTGCTCTCGCCGCAGTGCACGCCATCTGTCAACGCAGCAACACGGCATTTCGCGATGGCCGATCTGCCTGGAAAGAGAACGCCGGATTCCGTTGAATATGAACTGCAAGAGTCCGGACACTCTCCCAATTACCTGGACCGTCCGCGAGGATGGAAATACAAGAGGTTCTTCGGCCTACCTTACTACGCCTCACCTGAGTTCCAAATCGTACTGGTGGCACTTGTGTGCTTCTTGTGCCCTGGTGAGTCCCGCCCTCGAAGCTTGCCAATTGCAGCTCGGTGTGACTGACTTACCCGACAAAGGCATGTTCAATGCCATCAATGGCATGGGCGCCGGCGGCCAATTCTCTACGAGAGCGACAGATGCATCCAACAGTGCTCTCTACGCCACATTCGCCGTGGTTGGGTTCTTCGCTGGCACAATCACGAACACGCTCGGCGTCAAGGTAGCGCTGTCATTCGGAGGCATTGGCTATGCTGTCTACGTTTCAGCGTACCTTTGCTACAATCACACGAACAACCTTGGCTACACTGTAGCCGCTGGGGCCCTGCTGGGCTGCTGCGCCGGTGTCTTATGGAGTGCGCAAGGCCAGATTATGATGTCCTACCCTGCTGAAGCTTCCAAGGGACGCTACATCTTCGTCTTCTGGGCCATCTTCAACCTGGGAGGCGTCATTGGCAGTCTTGTAAGCATCTCCAGCGGCGTCCGAGGACCGGAGCTGACAGGAACAGGTACCACTTGGACAGAATATCAATGTCGATACTAACAGCAAAGTCAGCGACGGCACATACATTGCCTTCCTCGTACTAACATTCCTCGGGGGATGCCTTGCGTGGACGCTTGTGGATGCGAAGCAAGTCATTCGGACGGATGGCTCTCGCATCATCCTGATGAAGAACCCGACATGGCGGTCTGAGATCCTGGGTCTGTGGGAGACTTTGTTTACGGATCCCTACATCATCTGCCTCTTCCCGATGTTCTTTGCGTAAGTGAGCCGATCGGTGCATCTTGGACGACGTCGAAATCATGCGCTGACTCTTGCACCAATCCCTCTTAGATCCAACTGGTACACACGATTGGCCAGCAGCAAGCAGTTTTCGGAGACGATACTGACTCTTCCTACTCATAGGTTCTACACATATCAGTTCAATGATGTGAATCTTGCACAGTTCAACACGCGCACCCGAGCCCTCAACAACACCCTCTACTGGACGGCGCAAATCATCGGCGCCTCCGTATTCGGCTTCGCCCTCGACAGCACAAGATTGCGCCGCACTGCACGTGCTATCTCTGCGTGGGTGGCTCTCTTTGTACTCACCATGGCGATATGGGGCGGAGGTTACGCCTTCCAAACAAGCTACACACGCGCCGAAGTCAACGCAGACGGCTATCGAAAGATGGACTGGACGGCGAGTGGCTACGTCGGCCCCATGTTCTTGTACATCTTCTACGGCTTCTACGATGCCGCGTGGCAGACCTGTGTCTATTGGTATGCCGGGTCGTCTATTGCAAGGACCCGAGGCTGACGTACTTCAGGTTCATGGGCGCAATGACGAACAACGGGCGTAGACTGGCGAACTTCGCCGGCTTCTACAAGGGAATCCAGTCTGCTGGCGCGGCGATCATTTGGCGTTTGGACGGCTACGACAACCCGCCCTCATACATGGCTCTATTCGCTTCAAACTGGGCTCTACTTGCGGGTAGCCTGGTCGTTGCTGCGCCAGTCATGCTGTGGAAGATTAAGGACACCGTGTCGCTTGAAGATGACCTTGCTTTCACTGATGAAACGGTCGAAGATGTGATCCCGCACCATGAGATGCACAGCCTGGTTGGCTCACGGGACCATGGAAAGAATTGAGTGCGAGCCTGGCAGATTCGCGTGCTGTGGACAGGCGACATAGAGTGTGTGCCACGCAAGTCTGCTCTGGCGATCATATCTTGCTGTTGCGGCGTGAGGGGCGTGACGGCAATGGCGGTATCCATCACGGCTGAAGCTGAAGCTTGGTTGGTATGAGACTACAAGCTGCACACGGCCGCACAGCGTACAATCTTGGTCGAGTGCGAGCCAGTATGATGCGCGTGTGCTTTCTGGCAGCTGCATTCGGCACACAATCTCGAGTGCGGCTTGGTGGCGTTGTAGGAGCTTCCTTATTCGATGAAATCCAAGTACATCTTCGCCACATAGCTTGGGCCATATGCAGTCTCGCTAATGCAGCGACAGCAAACGGCCCCGACTCATGCCTCATGCGTGATCTCCGGCACCCCCAACATCACCAGGACCCGTGGGCCGGAGCTACATGCGCTGGTGTGGTGCGGTCTGAAGCCACCACATTGTCATTGCGACCAATAAGGCTGGTCTTGCAACACGATGCAGATGCAATCGGCCTTCCCAGATGCTCAGCCTTGCGCACACGCTTTCTTGGCCATCTGAATCCAGACCAAGCACATCACACTCAGATGAGGGGTGGGATGTTGAGCCTCAGCCTTGTTGAGGCTCAGACGAGGGACGAGCATCTTGATGTCCGCCTCGCACATCGGCACGGTCCTGGGTGGTTCGCGTTGCTCGCCAACTGAGCCTGCCGCGCCTACCATAAGATCTCACACAACAGGCCTTTGTGTCGTATCGATGGATCTACAGAGCGTGCGCTCACTTGCGCATAAGATATACTGCCAATGTAAGTCGCAGACGTCTACTCTTCACCAGACTAGCTGATCCGGATCAGGCAATGAATCATCGAGTGCTTTTCGACCTCTGTCGAGATATGTGAGGACTCTCCGCAACAAGCTCGAGGACGCCGACGACACTCTTGGAGACATGAACTTTCGTCCTGAAGTCATTCGTATTCTGGAGGCCGCCGCCGAGAGCAGGAACGTCCTGAATCGGCTGGACAAGACACTGCAACAATGTCGTCGTGCACAGCCTCTGGAGGAGGATGTGGAAGAGGGCTTGGTGGTAGGCTTCGTTGAGCACATCCTGATGGTCACGCATCTGCTTCAGACTGCCCTGGACGAGTGGGAGAAGTTGGACGGCGATACTGATCGAGTGATGGCCGGCGTACCCCGAGACCGACAGAATAATCCCGCCATGCGCTCGCCATCTGATCGCAGTGCGCGAGACGGACACGAGCAGCCCGGAACTGCAAGTCCAAGTGTGCGTTCCTCCAGCCCAGGCTACTCAGCGACGTCCGACTGGAGGAGCTCGACGAGCGGTGCGATGACCACGCCAGGTTCAAGCAGGTGGCGAGAGCCTGATCTCGTGGCTGCGGATGCACCACCTGGATCTGACACCGTGCACGCGCGGCCATTGAATACATCAATGGGGCGCTGGAAGGCACCGTTCTCGGTCGCGGACCCCATGTCAAGCGCGATCGAGAAGGCTTCGTCGATGATCCTCAGCAGCGAGGGCAATGCTTGCCTCCCTGACCACAGGATGTCGACTCTTGGTGCGATCAGAGTTGTTGCCCCTCTTCTGACTGCCACCACCTTCGGCAACGGCGTGGCAAGCGATGCTGATCGTGGCCCTTTACCGGCCGACATGGTCATGCCTGTGCAGAGGGCCAGCCATGACCAATCCACACGTAGTGCTCCAACTACAGTCGGCAACCAAGCGAGAAGCGGTCCCATAGCGTTGCCGGATACCATCGCGATGAGCACTGCGCCGTACCTAAGTCATGAGGGTGGCCCAGACGTCCAAGTTTCCCAAGAGCAGAAATCCGAAAGCAAGGGCTCGCCAATGCGGCAGATGCCTGGACGCTTGGACAATCAAGCGAGCCACGCGGAAAGACTTGACGTCGACTCGACAGTGGGTGCGGCGTCGGCTCAGAGATCCTCGCCCGTGCAGGCTGTCCCGCTCCAAAGCTATCGTTCCAGCCGTGGCGAGGCCTCACCGCCTGAGTCTTCGGAGCCATACATGATTGCAGAGGTTGAGACACTGGCCAAGGCCGGGTACAACGCGGAATTCAGCGCGGCTCAGGAGTCGAGCACAAGTCACGAAGAAGTAGCCACTGCAGATTCTCAACGAGGCCTCCGGACGCATGCCCTACAGAGGTATCGGATCGCGAACCCTGATCTAGCGGACAGCCTAGCGTTGGGTCGCCAGCGGGGGATCAAGGATCTGCAGCAGCGCGTTTCTGGGCTGGAAGATTCCAATCATCGCGGACCCTTGGCGACTATGACCAAACCTTCAGCAGAACCTCGAGCCTTGTCAACATCTCCTCAAGGAGTGACGTCGGCCGAGGTGGCCACGGTCCTCGAGCCGTCTGCGAAGAAGGCGTCGATAGTAGCTTACGCGGACGGCCTGCACCCCAATGAAAGCCAGAGCACGTCTCAACATGCCAACACTGACGTAGAGAAGATCCCAGTCGAATGCTCGCCGGAGACGCGAAGTCGTACCGCTGTCGAGGCTTGGAATGCTGGCCGATGGGACGACGCGGAGAGCGAGGTTGGTAGTCTCCTGGCCGCCAGCAGAGACCGTGACATGGCTCGTAGGATGCTTCACTTGCTAGGAGTCATCTCCAGTTTGAGGGGAGAGTGGGAACAGGCTCTCGCTTCGTTTCTTTCCGTGCTCACCCTGCCGCTGACGGAAGTCTCCGAAATAGACGCTGGCGATTGCGCCGCCGCGTATTGGCTTGGCGACACGTACAGTCTGTTGGGCAGACGGGCGGAAGCATTGCTCGCGTACACGATCGCGGAACAAGGCCCCCTGTTCCAACGGTCCGCAACATCAGGGCGTCAGTTGCTACGATGTATCAAGGCCGAGCAAGCAGCATGCCAGCTCGGTGGCAGCGGGCCAGATCTGAAAGCTCAGTGGGACCGGGAGGCCCACATCGTCGACCGATCAGCCAAACATTCCATCCTGAACGCCAGGGTCATCACGGCCAGCGCTGCATCCGCCATCATCGCACGCCTCGCACAGCAGCGCGTTCGAGACCCGGACATGACGTTGCCACTCGAAGCGAGCCAGAGCAGAGCAATGGTCTTCATGAACCTGGGAGGCGAATCCGGCTCTTGGCTTGGCAAGCACAGATTGAAAATCACCCAATCCGCTTTCGAGCCTTCTGGGGCCTGGCCAGTCGCGTTCGATCCGTGCTTCGCAATGGCCAATGTTGCTCGCGGCCGAGTGCTTTCGCATGAGTGCGATTTGCTACAAGTCATGACATCCAATCCGGCGGCGAAGCTGCCGAAGCTCGGCCCTCTGGACCGTAGTCGCAGGGACTGCTTCACTTGTCAAGACCTGGGGTGGGCAGTAACGACCATTAGAGCATGTCTAACCAGGCTCCACATGGACTGGTATGAGGTGGCTAGTGTTGCCGGTGCGTCCCTGAATGCGAGGTACCCATATACGGCAGAAGGTGTGGCTACGGTGCACTTCTTCACGATTGCGCTGTTTCGGCTGTCTTTGAGACCTGGCTACGGCGTCGACGTGTGCTCCGATGGCCTCTGCAGTGCGAGGATAATGAGGAGCGAGTCCGGTTTCGACAAGGGAGTGCACCGAGAAGAGGCGAAGCGTGTCAGACTGCTGATACGACGGTATCTGGATGCGGCCGCCAGACACCAAGAAGCGATCGATATGAGGGATACGGCATTGCCCGTGATGAGCATCAACGGCGGAATGTACCGGAAAGCGTCGGTCAAGGACCAGCGATTGCGGACGGTTCACGTCGCCTCTCCCTCATCGTCCAAGGCCGGTAGTTTGTTCAGTAGGATGTCATGAAACTGAACCGTCTAGCACCACGGTAGAATCCACAACATCCAATACGGCCCGGGACGGTGTTCGGACGAGGCTTTGCGCCATGCCACCCCGTAAGCGGCCATGGCGAATGGGAGCATGCGAAGCTGTTACCGGCAAGCACCTCGCCGCCCTTATTGCTTGATAGTGTAGAAACGAGGATGCAACTACAGCTTCGCATGTAGTTCTCCCTTCTCGCTCATCTGCGCCAACACTCCTTCGGCCACCCTGAAGGCCGCCAGGCCGGCCGGTAATCCCGCGTATCCACTGGCGTGCAGCATAGTCTCCCGTACCTCGACCAGGCTGCAGCCGTTTCTGATGGCGCCTCTGACATGCACACCCAGCTCCTTCTCCTTCCCAAGCGCCGTCAGCATAGCCAGGTTCAGCAACGAACGCTGTTGCATCGTCAGGCCGGGCCGGGTCCACAGAGCGCCCCAGCCAAACTCCGTCGCCAGCTGTTGCATCGGACGCGAGAAGTCCGACACGTCCTTCGTGGAGCGGTCGACATGATCGGCTCCGGTGACTTCACGTCGAAGCTCGATCCCGGCGTCGTAGAGGGCTCGCCGGGCCGCCTTGACCTCGGCGGACTGGTCGCTAGACATGACGATGGCGATGGCGTGGTGAGCTGCGGGGGGGAAGTTGATGACCGCCGTTGGAGGACTGACCCCAGCTGTTGTCGAGGGAAGATGGAGATCTTGCACCCGACTCGCGTCGTTTTCGGTGGTACACACGCGGCTTCCCGTTTGGGCCTAGCGCCGAGAGTGGGGCAGTCCGTACATGTATGCTATTGCCAACATACGGAGGTATGTTGTACGTTGCTTCCACGCGGCACGGTACCAGCTTCGCCTCCTCACATGCCACGTCGAGACTGGCGAGCGGGCCTCATAGCTTGTCGAGCTTGGCATCGGCTTGCGTGAACTTCCCCGTGATGTCCCAGATGGTGCGCTCCACGGAGAGGGCGTTCGTGAACACCCTCCGCGACCACGCCGTCTCCTCCACGATCTGCCCGTGCTGGATGGCATAGTCCAGCAGCGCTTGAGCGCCAGTGCACTCGTGCAGCGCCAGCAGGGTGGGGCCGCCATCGTTTGCGCCGTGCACCAGCCCCGTCCTCAGCCTGTACCGGGTGGAGCGGATGTGCACCGGCGTGGCAGCGACCATGGCGAGGTGCTCCCGCCGATACCAGGCGTCGACGTCGGCCTCCTGGCCTTCGGCGGGTTCGATGAGCACCGCAACGATGCAGGCTCCTCGTACTTTGGGCCCACGTTTGCCTTCGTAGCGCTGCACGAGCTCGTACGTCTTCACCTCGGTGCCGAAGATGCGGATCTGATCGCCGTCGCGGCGCCCGACGGCGAGCTTCTGTAGTGCCGGGGAGGTCCAGAGCATCTCGATGTCGCGGATGCGGACCAACAGCACGCAGGGGCCACCATGCTGAGGCCGCTGCCCGTTCTGGCTCGAGCCGCCGCGAGCAGCAGGGCTCGTGTTATGGAGCTTCCAGACCAGGTGGACGCCCTCGTCCTTGAGTAGGTGTGGTACCACCAGCTGCTGCAGGACTTCTCGGAATCTCTCGTTGTCCAGGGAGCCGTCAGCGGACCAGATGGAGAGCCTGTACAGGCCTTCGGTGGTCGGCACCGGCGACGCGAAGACTTTGTTGAAGAGGGCCGAGAGTTGGAGGACACTTCGGTGGCGACGGAGGCTCATCACTCACTCACACCAGCAATCTCGAGAGTATTGCTGGAATCGGGCCGGAGTTTCTGGTAGGGAGGCGCGCCAGAGGGCAGCCACAGCGGAGATTCGTTCCGCCGAATGTCTCAGGTGTGCAGCCAGTAGAACTACATGTAGATGGGGTTTTACTGTATTTTACCATGATGATGGCTTCGTCGCACCACGCTTTCAACATGACCAGTCCATGGCCCACGCTGGTTGGCCGGTCGCACCTGTGGGCATCGCACATGCATCGCCCACCAAGGAGAGAAGTGGCCGACTCGAGTGATGACTCAGGTCGACGGAGTAGAGCACTGGTACTTGCGGCGGAACATCTACAGCCGAGGGTCTCCACCGGAGTCGGCATGGGCGACTCTCGAGTCCAACAATATCAAGCGCTGACTGTCACCGGGCGTCTCTGCTGCTACACGACTACCGGATCCGAGGACGGCTCACTCTCGCCACATGTCTGCCACCGAGCCACCCGAGGCTTGCAACACGTGCTCGACGCACTCGGAGCGCTGCCAGCATCCCACTGACGGCCACATCGTCGACATCGAGGACTACACCGTGGAGCTGTCTGCTCTCCGCGCTCGGACCAAAGAGCTCGAGGACAAGCTGTCGAGAGCGCATTCGAGCCGGCCTCTGAGATCTGCGCAATGGCTCGACCGCCCGGACGACCGTGCCATGTCAGCGCTGTATGCGGATCGGTATATGAACTATGGTTTGACCACCGAGGAGCTCCTGTCCGGGAAGCCCATCATTGGCATCGCCCAGTCGGGCTCGGATCTCGCACCGTGCAACCAATATCACACCACGTTGGCCAAGCGGGTGAGGGAGGGCATCAGGACTGCCGGTGGCATCGCAATTGAGTTCCCCACTCACCCGATACAGGAGAGCACGCGTCGGTAAGAGACTGATGGGTGTCGCTGTCTGGGGGATGCGGCGTTGCTGACACTTCAACCCATTTTGTGGAGTCCTACAGCCACACTGGATCGTAATCTCAGCTATCTCACTCTGGTCAGTCCCCCGATTATGTGGACCTTGGGAACCCGTCGGAGACATCTGCTGATCTCCATCTCCAATGGTGTCAGGTCGAACTACTATACGCTTATCCGTTTGATGGGGTGGTACTTACCACTGGCTGTGATAAGACCACTCCAGCCATGCTGATGGCGGCCGCAACGATGAATCTTCCCGCGATCTGTCTCAATGTAGGTCCCATGTTGAACGGATACGACAAGAAGACCTTGATAGGGTCCGGCACGGTCGTTTGGAAAGCGAGAGAGCTGCACGCGACCGGTGAACTTGACGACGCCGGTGTATTCGACATGGTCACCAAGGGCACACCGAGTATAGGCCACTGCAACACAATGGGAACCGCCTCGACCATGAACGCATTAGCAGAAGCTCTAGGCATGGCGCTGCCCGGTTCCGCCGCGATACCCGCGCCATACCGGGAGCGGGCACAATGCGCCTACAAGACCGGAGTCCAGATTGTGGAGATGGTCCGAGCAGACCGCAAGCCAAGTGACATCATGACGAGGGACGCCTTCGAGAACGCCATCGTGGTCAATACCGCCATCGGCGGAAGTACCAATGCTCCCATTCATCTATGCGCAGTCGCAAAGCACATTGGCGTCAAGCTCGATCTCGATGACTGGGACCACTTGGGTCATGCTGTGCCACTACTGCTGAACATGCAGCCCGCAGGTGAGTGGCTGGGAGAGGAGTATTACCGTGCAGGAGGACTACAGGCCATCATGGCGGAACTGCTGGACCAGGGCCTACTACATGGGGACGCGCTCACGGTCAATGGCAAGGCGGTCAGAGAGAATGTGGCTGGCAAGCATGCCTGGGACAGGCGGATCATAAAAGAGTTCAGCTCACCGCTGATGAGAGATGCTGGCTTCCTCCATTTGTCGGGTAGTCTGTTCGACTCGGCGATTATGAAGACCAGTGTGATCAGTCCAGAGTTCCGGGCAGCATTCCTGGAAGACCCCAAAGACCCGAATGCCTTCGAGTGCAAGGCCGTCGTCTTCGACGGACCTGAAGACTATAACAAGCGTGTCGACACAGCTGACATTGACGAACGTACCATCATGGTCATGCGGGGTGTCGGTCCACTGGGCTATCCCGGGGCAGCTGAGGTGGTCAACATGACCGCACCTGGGAGGCTTCTGAAGGAAGGTCTGAAGTACTCGCTCCCTTGCATTGGCGATGGCCGCCAGTCGGGTACCTCTGGCTCTCCGAGCATCTTGAATGCAAGCCCAGAGGCTGCTGCTAATGGGAATCTGGCCATTCTACGTGATGGTGATAGGTTGAGAGTGGACTTGACGAAGCGGAGGGTGGATATGCTTCTATCCGGGGATGAGATCGACAATCGCCGGCAGGAATTGATGGCTCACGGTGGCTACAAGCCCGTCGAAAGCCACACCCCATATCAGGACCTCTTTCGAAGGGAGGTAGGACCGCTGTCCGAGGGCATGGTCTTCGAACGAGCAACGAGGTTCCAGCGGGTCGCGCAGAGGTTTCCTGCTCCACGGGACAACCACTGATGTAGCATCTCACTACCGGAAGCACGGCATATCTGTACATCGTTCGCTCTTCCACCTCACTACTGACTCGATCCAGAGCAGACAACATGCTTCCCGACCCATCAGATGCGATCAGTCGAACCCCCCGCACACTTGCCTTGTCACACCAGTCCCTTGCAAATGACTTCGATGATGCCGCAGATGGACGTGCAATGTGCTTCTCCGTCAGAATGCACGTTGGTGACTTCCGGATGATCATGTCGACCCAACCCTCTATGACTTGAGTTCATCAGGTGCAAGCACGCCGGTCGTCAACATGCCAATTCGTCCGTCTTAACGGATCGCATCACCCGCGATTCAACGACGGCTCATCTGGGCCGAGAAGTCGACATCGTTAATTCAAACTTGAGCTCCCGTCCGCAGTTGAAATAGCGCGGCCTCGGCATTGAAGCTGCCATGCACAGTGCCGATCAACTGCTGCAAGGTTACTCGTGGCACGCCGATGCCGCTGAACACAAGCGTTCGGACAAGGTTGGAAGATTTTAAGGACATTGCTGCAGGTGGTATGCTCGAGGAAGCTCGCTTGACGCAGCCATCTGCATCAAGCTCATCACCATCAAGCACGGCGCAGCGATGGCGACCAAGACGCTAGCCGCCTGGGCAACAGCGCTTACGGTAGCATCATTACCTGTCTCGGTCAAGAAAGCCGCTGTTCGCTCACTGTACAATTACATTGGCTGCGCCATAGGTGGCTCAAGTCACCCGACTGTCTCCAAAGCGCAGAGTGCTCTCGCTCCTTTCTTCGGCAAGGCGACCTCAACGCTGTATGGACACAACGGTGCCAGCAGCACAGACGCGCAGCATGCAGCCCTTCTCAATGGCATTGCAAGCCACGTCTACGACTACGACGACACGCATCTGGCGACCATCATCCACCCAACCGGGCCCGTGGCTTCCGCGCTCCTGGCGTATGCAGAGTACACTGGCGGCGTGTCTGGCTCGGATCTCGTATGTGCACTGACCGCAGGCATCGAAGCGAGCTGCAAGATCGGATTGGCGGTCTGGCCCGAGCACTATGTGAGCGCGGC
>JAWDJV010009527.1:0-33917 GCA_033119285.1 Teratosphaeriaceae sp. CCFEE 6253
GAGATCTACGACGAGCAAGTGGTGCCCATCCTGCATCACTCCCTCCAACGCAACGCCAGCGTGACGTCCTTCCAAGGTGGATTCGCCAGTTCAGAAGCGCGCCACTTACCCGCGTACAGCAAACCGGCAGTGATGAATCCCGGAGCATTTGCGCAGACGGCGAACTTGGCCGCGCGGCCCGGGCTGCACAACCGCTCGGTGACAACCCCAGCTCTGATGACAAATCGCACGCCGCCCCGGTTGCAGAACGACATGCTGTCAGGCGACGAAGCTGGCGACGAGCCGGAGCCATTCTCCGACGACGATCTGTCGATTGGTCGGGCGAGTACCGCAGACGAGCCGCCAACGTCCCAGCAGACGGCCAAAGCCAATGGTATTAAAGGATGGAAACAAGGCCTCCGTCGTCTCACGTCGAGCGGTGGAGGGCGGCAAGACACGATCAGGGGCGTTACAGTGGCGCCAGGGAAGAGCCCGAAAGTGCCCAAAGTGCCTCAGTCGTGGCTGCGGGACCCGCTGAGCGCAGAGCCGTAGTCTTGGGCTTGAGTTGAGGCGTTCGTCTTGTACTCGCTCTCCACAGCCAGTGGCACTTCTTGTAGCATAGTAGAGATACCCAGGCGATCAGCGGTGAAGCCTCACGGCCACAGTGCTCACAAAAGGCGCCACGACCGGCTCGTACGACTCCCTTTTGCAGCGATGTAGTACCCCCAAGCACTGCTCAATTGCGCCTTGCGCTCACCTGTCCTTTCAACACGTCCTCTCGTAATCTCTTCCCGCATCGTCGGACATGCACACCGAGTCTTTACCGCACCCCGTCGTTCGGTCGGAGCTGTCAGCCATCCCCAGCACGAGCGGCCAGCGGAAGATTTAGACAGTATCAGCCAGACCGCAGCAAAATGCGCAGAGTGAGCGACACGATGGACTGCCGAGTTCCTGCCGACTATGGGTCAGGATCGGCGGAACGTACGTTCTGCTTCGGAGATTACTCTGGGTTGCGCATTGATGGCGGGTGAGCTGACAGCAGACCCGGATGTTTGCGGGGGTGAGCTCGCCAGATGGTTGTGATGATGGGAGAGGAGCTGCAGGTGCTGGAGCACCTGAGCAGAACGTGATACGAATGGCGATGCGCTTGATACTTCTCGCTGAATGCACCGCACAGGGTGTCGGCAGACATCACTTCTTCGAGAAGAAGGACATGATGTTGCCCCCACCAGTCTTCGCGCCCTTCTTGCCAGCGGCCGCGGTAGACTTCGTGGTCGGCATCGATGCCATCTTGGCTTTCTTAGGCGCAGGCTCGTCCTCGGAGAAGGACTCCCAGGCCGTCTCTTCCTTGGTGACTGCACATCATCAGCATTACACTCTCGAGGACTGGCACGGCGGACTGACCGAGATAGCCGTCCTCGTCTTTGACAGTCTTCTTCTTCATCACCCTGCGTCGCCCACGTCTGCGACCATTCTCCACCTGCACGCTCTCCTTGGGTTCGTCAGCCGCCTTGGAGTCCGGCTTGTCAATCGCTCCAGCATCTGCGTCCACATCGGCGTTCTCCGGGATAGCGTCAGCGGCATCCTCCATGATCTCGTCCTCCTGGTCCATCATAGCCTGCAGCTCCGCTTCGCGAGCTTCCTTGGTCTTGCCACAGACCGCATTTGGCACTTCCTCCACGGCGTCGTCCTCGGCAGCGTCCACATCGTCTTCATCAGAGAATGTGCCCATCGGCTCGTCCTCCGGTGCCGCTTTCGGCGTGCTGGTGGCTGACTCTTGCGAATCCTGCGCTTTCGCCTTGGCCGTACCCTTGGCGAACGACTTGAAGATGTCGGAGCCCTTGCGCTTGGTCGCGGCCGGCTTCTTCGTAGGCTCCGGAGTGGCCTTGGCGGACGATGGCCTCGACGCTGGCTTCGCCTCTTGCGAGTCCTTCGAGCCTTCCTTCTTCAGCGCGGTAGGCTTCGTGTCAGGCGCCGGCGGCTTTGGCTTGGCTGCTGTATCCTTCACCAATGGCGCAGGCGCAGGTGGCTGTCTCCGCTGCGTCCTTCTCCGGACGTGCGGGTTCTGTATCGTGCCGTACTGCCTCCAGGCTTCCAGGGGATCCTCAGACGCGTAATCCACAGCGATCTTGCGGTTGCATTCCGTCAATGCCTGCATGTCGCCCAGTCCCTTGGCCTGCAGGCTGTAGACGTGGATGCCGGTGATGCTCTCAAACCCTGCCTTCGCCTGCTCCAGATGCTGCTCCTTGACCAACATGACCGTGTGCACCGCGATGAGCTCCTCGTCGCGCTTTTCGTGCTGCAGGGCGGAGCTGCCCGGTAACGGTGGACTGCTTTGCATGACCGTGTCGCCACCATCCTGCTGACTACGCTGGCTGTCGAGTGTTGTCGTCTCTGTGCGCTTCGTGCCGGTGATCAGGTATGTCGCGTGGACTGCGCCGGGCTTCTTTGCGTTCTGCGTGCGGTGGAAGTCATACAGCATCTGCTTGGCGAGGTTGGTGTGCACCTTCAGTGCTCGGCTCAGGGAGCGGTAGCTGATGAGCTGCTGCTCGTTGAGCACGTTGATGGCCAGCCATTCCGTGTAGTCCTGCGCCATGATCGCGAATGTGTTGGTGGTCGTGGTAGAATCTTTGGTCGACGCGTAAAGTGGAAGTCGCGTCTCGGGTGGGGGTGGGGGCGACGGGACTAGAACTACACGCCTCCAACCTACTGGCAGCCGCCAACTCTGCCACATCAACCTCTTGCCAATCCCTGCACACGCTCTGGCTGATCATGGAGGCTGCCGACGATGATGACGAACTCAAGCTCATCCAGGCTTCGGCCAATCTGCTCACTGACCTCGAGGCTGCTCTGCCCAAGATCCTCTGGCGACTGAACAAGAGCCATGGCCAACGTGGACACGTCCATTCGCGGGTCAAACGACGCGACCTTGACTATGTCATTAAGCTGGTACAGGCCCCGGTGCCATACCCATCGATTCCTGCGCTCATGGCGCGCCGCAGATCGAGCCCTTCCAAGGCGAGCCGCAGCTGCTGGATGCCAGACTGAGATATATCGTTCCCCCCAATGTGGAAGCCTATCTCCAGTCTCTCTTGCATCAGAAAGCTAGTCCAGCCGCCTCGGACCATTTGCCGCTTGAAATTGCGGTCTGCAGCATCCTCTACACGCTGTGCAAAGTCCGAGGCTCCAAGGTCATCGTAGGGTTCTTCAACAACGAAGCGCGCTACCTGGAGCCTGTATTGAATGCTCTCGAGCGGACGATCTTTGCTCCGTCAGAGGATGATCCCATATGGCAGGTACATTACATCCTTCTGCTGTGGCTTTCGCATCTCCTCCTCACGCCGTTCGATTTGGCTTCCATTTCGAACACCCAGCCAAGACATGCCGAGATCAGTGGCTTTGTACTACCGACGGGTACACCTCTGATCGCGGTGCGTTGTCTACAAGTAGGGCTTTACTACCTGCCCAGCTCTACAAAGGCTCAAGATGCAGCAGCAGCGATGCTAGTCCGATTGGCCATCCGCCCAGATATGCAACGAGCACGGCTTGGCGACAGCTTAGTGGACTATGCGTTGCAGTCGGTTGAGAGTCGAGATCAGGCGACCTCGACTTCGATATACGAGTGCCTCGGCCCTCTCCGGGTCCTATCAGATGTGGCGACTTCAGCAGATCTTGCCCACCTCATGCCGCAAATGTATCGGCGATGCGAGAAGTTGGCCGGCGACGCGGAAGGCTCAATCGCAACGAACGCCGTCGCGAAGAAGCTGACAGTCAGGATCATGCGCAACATCGCGATCCTGTGTCTGCGCTCTGCCTCTTCGCAAGGACCGCTATCGACCATGCTCGAAGACGACGGTGTACTCGAAGATGTCATCGACTACATCCTGCGCTCGCTGGGCGATCGAGACACGCCGGTTCGATACGCGGCGGCCAAGGCGCTCAGTCTGATCGTACAGGAGCTGGACCCTGCCATGGGCCACGAAGTCATACAAGCCGTGATCGATACCTTCAAGGAGGACCTCCCGAGGAACAGCACCGTCGTAGACTTCCGCAATGCGGATCCGCTGAAGTGGCATGGTCTGACGCTGGCTCTAGCGCACATGCTGTTCAAGCGGACGGCTTCTCCTGAGCAGCTGCCGGACATCATCAACGCGCTTGTGGCAGCGCTGCAGTTTGAGCAAAGGACGAGCACCGGCAGCAGTCTTGGGACGAATGTACGGGATGCGGCAAACTTTGGCATTTGGTCCTTCTCCCGGCGGTACACTACGGAAGAGCTTCTCGCAGTGTGCACGGCTGATATACTGTGTGCGAGCGGTCAGATCTCTGCTATACAGACGGTGGCTGTCCAGCTCATCCTCTCCGCCTGCCTAGATCCCGCTGGCAATATACGTCGAGGCTCGTCAGCGGCATTACAAGAGCTGATTGGCCGGCATCCGAATGAAGTGGCCGACGGCATCAATTTGGTGCAGACTGTGGAGTACCAAGCGGTCGGTCTGAGACGTCGAGCAATGGTCGACGTATCCCGCAAAGCGGCACAACTGCATCACATGTACTGGGCTGCTCTCGTCGATGGTGCGCTGGGCTGGCGGGGTGTTGGCTCGCCAGACGTGGCATCGAGGGAGGCTGCAGCGGTGGCGCTCGCTGAGCTGAGCAGTTCGCAGCAGGGCACGGAGGAGGGCAGTGTGTCCACCAAGGCTGTCGACCACTTTGGGCGTACACACACCGGTGAAGCTGAGACATTACATGGGCTGATACTCGCTCTGGCCTACATCATCGACAGGGGAACTGCCTTCGACAGCGGCAGGCTGTGGGACGTTGTAAGGCGACTCCCGGAGTGTGTGGCCAACTTCTCGCCTCGCATATTGCGATCTCAGCTACCCTCGGCAGCTTCGAGTCTACTCGCTGCTTTGTGTCGACGTCAGCTGATCACCCATCCGGACTCTGCTCAACTCGCCGACATCCCCTTTGCTTGCATAGACGATTTGACCGAGCGCATCCTGTCCCAGCAAGATGAGTCACTCCTACAGTCGATCCCGGACCTGGCGCGAGGAGTGCTGCTCATCAAACGCAAAGCTGGCCAAGCACTAGGCTGCATAGGCGTGCAGGAGTTATGCAAGCGGGTGGCGGCGGACTCGGCGAAAAGCACGCTGGGCGGTGCCGGAAGGGCGATCGCTCTCGGTGCGCTGGCGCCACTATACGGTGGTGAGCCTCAGGATCGCACGGAAGCAGTTGCTCTTGAGACGTTGGCCAAGATGTTTGATGCGATGGGTATTTACTGGAGGGTGATCTGCATACGCGCTATACAGCTTGCTGTGCAGGGCAGCGATGGAAGATATCATGAGCCGGGTCTACTGGCAATGGTAGCACATGCGGTCCATCGCGGCCTGAACGACTACACGATCGACGAGCGAGGCGATGTTGGCTCGTTGGTAAGGCTGCAGGCTATAGCCTGTGCCTCTGACATCCTCGGTCGCGCCACTCAGTCTTCAGACGAAGAGATCATCGCACGCAAGACTTTGCAAGCCGACATCGCCCGATTGTCATTGGAAAAGCTGGACCGCGTGCGCGTGCAAGCGGCGCAGTGCCGGGAACGGTTCGTGCCGTTTGGCAGACACGTGACGGATCTCACGAGCGTGTCGACGTACGAGTACTTCCACGCAGCATTGGCCCCTCTACGAATGCAGGACCGAGACCCACGGCTCGAGTCCGCATTGTGGGAGGGCTGCGTCTCGTGCGCGGGCATAGGTGCGGAAAGCCTGCTCCAGGCGTCTCGCGCCGCGCTCGTGAGCACGCTGAACAGCATCAACGACGCCCTGCTCAGCACGCACATGACGACTTTGGCGGGCTTGCTGAAGAGCATGCTGACGGACGGCGGCAACAGCATGCACGCCGCGCTCGAGCTCCTCGCCTTCCTCCTCGACATGCAGATCGCGCAGCGCCTGGCGGGCGCGGACTTCAAATGGCGGGGTCTGCTCTCGACCGTGCAAAAGGGGCATCACAAGTCCAACGACATCCCGAAGATCCTGGCTGCTGTCCACGTCTACCGCGGGTTGGCTGGTGTGCCGTCCCTGAAGGGTGAGGTGCTGAGGAAGATGGTGAGTATGCTGAGGACGAATCCGTACCCGAGCGTTCGCGTGAGGGTGGCGGAGGCGGCGTTCATGGTCACGAAGGCGGAAGGGCTGAAGACGAGGGTTTGGGCTGGGCCTGCTGCGCAGAACATGGAGGCGATCTTGGATTTGCAGAGAGTGTACGTGCCAGTCTAAGACGCGCCTGTGGAGAAGAGATGTGTGCCATCCGGTGCCGATGTCACTTCTAGTCCAACAAGACATCACTCCATAGTTGCAATGTGAGTGGTATCTTCAGACGTCGTCGTCGTTCCCACAAGGTTTCCCTCAGCATCACGGACCACATGTTGCGGATACCCCCGCCCGCCCGGAAGCTTATCGCCTCTCACAGCCGACGGCAGCCAATCTCTCAATTAATCTATCGGTGCTGTACAGACGGCTGGCCAGCCGAGGAAGTCCTGAGGTACTACTGAAGGTGGTCGCGCCTCTTCCCACCCGGCGTGACCTCTTCCCAACTACAGTCACTCGTTTGCAGAAGTTGCCCGGGGACCACGATGCCCCACGCCCAATGCTAGGGGCCAGCTTGCGCCCTCGGCCCCGCGGCGCGTCGCAGGAGCGGAGGATGTTCGGCGCGCATGCGCGGGTGTACAGCAAAGACGAGGAGCTGGGGAAGCGCGACGACGACTTCAGGAGGCCGAAGCGGGGCTCGCTGGCGGCGAGTCTGGGGGAGCCGGGGCGATGGCGCAAGAGGCGGATCCTGGTGGTCGTTGCGTTGCTCGTGCTGGGGTATGTTGGGTTGCGGAGTCTGCTGCCCGGGGGTCTTGGTGCGATCGAGCAGAGCATTGGTATGACGGGCAGTGGGTGGGAGGTGGACGGTTCAGTGGGACGGAATGTTGAGCCTGATGGGCCGCCGCCGAAGCTCAAGTCAGTTGGGAGTGAAGGGGAGAGCAAGCGCTACTACGAAGGGCTGATCAAGTTCTACCGCCTGGCGTCGAGCTTGCACAGCATCACCACGACCATGGGTATCCGGCCGCAGAACCGCAACATCCTTTTCGCCGTCTCGTCTCTGCAGAGCGCCGCGAGCTTGATGCCCATGGCGTGCGAGATGGCCAAGTGGGACCGCAACTACGTGCACATGGCGTTCTTGGGCCGGGACTCCCTCCCCGTCGACGAGATCCTGGAGGTCAATGGCGTCAGCCGGGACGACTGCACGGTCTATTTCCACGACGGGCGCGCAGATTACAGCGAGTACAGCACCGATAAAAGAGCCGAGGTCGCCGTGGCAGGGGCGATGAAGCACATCAACGACTTCATGCATCCGCAGGCCATGATCATGGACGACAGTGCGGTCGAAGAGGCGTTCTTCGTCCGGGCGATGAGGGGCAAGGCGGCCGAGATGGGACGCACCTTGATCGAGATCCCGGCTGGCCGGTACGAAGACTTCCTCTGGATGATGCGGCTCGACTCCGGCAGTCTGAGTAATTGGTTCAAGCCGACCATCGACATCTTGATCCACGCGCTCCCAGACAGCTCCGGCGGTCTCATCCGACTGGTGAAGAGCCTGGAGCGTGCGGACTACACAGGCTTACCAATCCCGAAGCTCACCATTGAGCTACCTTCAGACATCGAGCACTTCACGAAAAGGTATGTGCAGCGCCTGCGGTGGCCGCCCAGCAGCTCCGACGATCCGTGGCGGTCCAGCACCCTGTCACTGCACCACCGGATCCCGGCGTCTCACATGAGTTCCGAGCAGGCCTCGGTCCGCTTCGTCGAGTCCTTCTTCCCTTCTCACACGGAGGACCATCACGTCCTGGTCCTGTCCCCGCAGGCCGAGATCAGTCCCCTGTATCTCCAGTACTTACACTACGTGCTGCTGGAATACAAGTACTCCTCGTACACCTCGCCGGAGTCGGACAAACTCCTGGGCATATCCCTGGACGTCCCGACAATTTTCCTGAATGGCTCGGGCGTGCTCGAGCAGCCCTGGGTGCGCGTCGAGGAAGCGCTCGCTCCGCAGCATGACACGAGCGAACAGGCGGGCAAGAAGACCAGCCCAGCCCCGTTCCTTTACCAGGCGCCCTCGGCGACGGCCAGTCTGATCTTCGGCGACAAGTGGGCTACACTGCACGACTTCCTCGCCAACCGGCTGGCGTCGAGCCACAGCGGCGCGGCCCAGCGGACGAAGAAGCTGGTCTCGGAGACCGAGCCCGCGTGGCTGGAGTACCTCCTCGAGCTCATGCGGGCCCGGGGGTGGAGCATGCTGCACCCGTCCCAGCCCTTCGTGACCGTGCACAACGAGCTATCGCAGATTCCCGAGGAGTACCTCCACGACAAGAACGAGCGCAAGGAGGTCGAGTTGTCAAAGGACCCGGCGCGCCTTGCTGAAGAGCCCTTCCTGCTCGCGGTGGAGATGCCGGCGCACGCGGAACATGTCGAGCGCGAAGTGCCTCACCGGCAGCCGTTGCAGGAGATGCTGGCGTTCAACGGCGACATGCCGGATGTCTCGCAGCTGCCCTTCTTGAGTCATGCTGGGGAGCTGATCAGTAGTATCAGTCAGCGGATCGAGCTGGTGGAGGAGTACGTCCCGCTGTTCCGTCGCCGGATCGGGGGTTGTATGGGGGAGGATGCGACACGCAGGCGGGTTGCTGGCGATGCGGGGAGTACGCGGGACCTGTTTTGCTTACCGGGTGATGAGGTCGAGTTCGATACGGATGGTGAGGTGGACTACGAGGAGATTGCGCATGGGGTCATTGCTGCGACGGCGATTCCGGATGAGGATGCCGAGGAGGGTGTCAAGGCTGTCGTTGCGGGGATGCGGGCGAGTGCTGCGGCGGATCCTGACGGTAGCGAGGTTGAGGGGTCGAGCAAAGGGTGAACACGCTCAGAAGGGTGAAGCTTCCACGACGGCCGCTCCCGACTAGCCTCGCTGGAGCGGTCTAGGATCCTGGCGCACGGCGGGCCTGGCCGCGATGACCAATTTTCACAGCGTCCGATGGAGCATCCGCATCTTGCGCGACGCTGCGCCCGACGGTGGTCCCCTGGATCGGTCCGATGCCCATGAGGTGCGGGTGACGGCATGGCAGCCTTGGTGAAGAATCACAGGCCGGACATCAGCGGCACGCCAGGTCATTGATGCCGGAGCTTTGGTCAGCCACGAAATCCTGTGGACAACGAAAGGGATGAGTAGGTGCAAGCCCTCACAACGTGGCTACCATAGGGTATGAAGTTGGACAAACGGCACTTCGGGCCCGGACACGATTCCGGACCCCTGTGCCGCGCACGTGTCGACGTGTTAGCTTCGAGCGACCTCACTTGCGACTGCATGTATCTTTCGGCGTGCAGACACTCTACAGCGCCGGGTGAGATTCGTCCCATCGACAGTATATCCATCTCAACCATCATCGCTGCAGTCGTATAGCATCATTCTGAGGCTCCTCGAGGATGCGAGTGATGCCACCATGACGTATCATCGCGGTTGCACGAAGGTTGGCGCGCTGCATGTCTCGTTGGGACTTTCGTTGCACTCACGTCTCAATTAATCACTCAAACCAGAGTCATCCCCACTACCTGCTAACCCGACAGCAACATGGTCGACGCCAAGACCGCCATCGTCAGCGGCGGAGCCCGGGGCATCGGGCGCTGCATCGCCCGGCGCTTCCTCGAGCGCGGCTACGCCGTCTACATCTTCGACATCGACGAGGCGGAGCTCGAGCACACCACCAAGGTCCACCTGAAGCAGTACTACGACGCCAAGAAAGTCCAGTCCGCCATTTGCAACCTCCGCAATCCGCAGGAGATCCACGCCCAAGTCGACCAGGCCGCCGAATGGCTGGGCGGCAAGATCGACGTCCTGGTCAACAACGGCGGGATCGCGAGCCCCAAGTGGAAGGACGGCAAGACGATGGAGGACCGCGACACCATGACCGAGTGGCAAGCGTGCGTCGCCCCACCATCCTGCTCACCCCCACCCCTCCCCCCTCGCCACCACGGACTAATGCAACCACACCAGCTACGTCGAAACGAACCTCACCGGCCCCTTCGCCATGTCCCAAGCCTGCGTCCCGCACATGACCGTCCCCGACGCCGGCGCGCCCATGGAGCACGACAGCCAGAGCGACGCGGGGCCCTGCATCGTGCACATCGGCTCCTTCCGCGCGCTGCAGAGCGATCCCAACCAGGAGGGCTACGCGGCGACCAAGGCTGGGCAGTTGGGGCTGATGCACAGTATGGCCATCAGTCTGCAGGCGCAGGGGATCCGGTGTAATCTCGTCGCGCCGGGGAGGATTAAAGGAGCGCATGAGTGCCGCGAGGGGGACGAGGGGGGGTGGACGTGGGCGGGGTTGAATGGGGAGGCGGATGTAGTGGAGCATGCGACGAATCGCGCGGGCCGGCCGAGGGATGTTGCGGATGCGGTGGAGTATCTGGTTGGGGCTGGGTTGTGAGTTCGGATGTGGTTGTCTTGCCGGGTGGGGATCGTGTTTGCTGATGGTGTGTTGTAGCGTGACGGGCCAGGACATCACGGTCGACGGGGGCGCGACGAAGATGTGAGTGGACCGATCGATGGACCCTGCGCTGCCCAGACATCCGCTGACGATTGTTGTCTGTCGTAGGAAGTAAGCTTGCCCGACGGTGGGACTGGTATCCGCCACACGCAAGTACGCAATGCTGTTCTCCGCTACCCACCAGTCCAAGGAGCTCGATGGAGTCGTGTGGTTAGCGGACGTACCGCCCACGAGCATCCCAGGCACCCTATGCACAGCCCATGGACGCCGGCCATCCGATGCTTGCCAGTCCTTCACGCGTGACGGCCTGGAATTGCGTTACAAGCTAGACGATAGCATTCCGCCCTGTTCCATAAATTACACCACCGTGACGACAAGGGGGCATTGACATTTCCACCGCCAGGTCCTTATCCCGCAATCCGCCATGGCATCGCCCAGCACACCGTATCGACGACCGTCCCACCCCTTCACGTCCTCCACTGTTGCACACTACAAGTGTCTACACCACCGCCCCCACCTCCTCCACCCCAATCCTCTCCTCCCCGCGCTCGCCCCGACTGGATGGTGGGATGGTCACCAGGCCACGCATGAGCAAAAGGCAAAACGTACAACAGCAGGCCTTCGCGCACCGTCACCGATTGCACTACTGCTCTGCCGGTCCCAAGCTTGAGTTTCCCAGAGCGGACGGGATGGGCTGTACCCTTGGGCCTATGGTCGTACGTATCGTGTCTCATTCTCTCATTCACTATGGCTGCAGATTTCCGGATCCGATATCTGTCCGGCATCCTTGTGTGGGGTGTTCTGCTCGGTGTGGCGACGGATCGGGTCGGCCAAGAGCGGTGTTGGGTCGAGGTCCTGTTGTAGGGACTGGATGAGGGGATGCGGAGAAATATGTATTGCCACGTCGGCAGCTTTAGCCGGTGGGATGCTGGATCATCTCGGCCGGGTGGTTTCGGCAGACGCGCCACCGAAAGGAGCGGTGCTGGGGAAGCGGTGGTGTGGATGGAGTCTCCCGTGCGTCAAGCACCAGCGGTCAACCAGGTCCCAAGTCATGGGCAACAGTCTAGGCTCCGAGGTCAATCCGGCGTGCTGCCGGCCAAGCCCGCACCGCGCGATGAGCAGGGCCTCACCCACCCCCCTCCTCAACGGGATCAGCCTCCTCCCCCATTTCCCCGTCATCGTCCACCTCTCCCTCCCCACCCTCATCGCCCTTGCCTCCCGCTCTCTTTCTTACCCCCCTCTTCCTTCTCCTCCCACCGGTCGCCCCCACCTTCCCCTTGCCCACCAGATCCAAATACCCCCACCCATCCACCCCACTTTCCAACCGCGCCACCCCCTCCACATCTCGCACAAACAGCCGCTCCCCAAACTTCTCGTACGCCGCCGGCGTATCCTCATCCACGTACTCCAGCCGCACCCACGACTCGGCCTCGGCATCCTGCCAGAGCGCGCGCGTGCGGTCCTCGAAGCGCACCCGCTCCGTCCCATCCGTCCGCTTCTCCCGCGCCAGCACACTCCGCGCCTCGGCCTGCGGAGGAGGCGGAGGGCGCGCGGCGTCCGGGTCCAGGCCCGCCGAGGCCGACGCGCGCGAGGTCTGCAGCCGCGTGCGCTGTTCCTCCGCATCGAGGTGGTGGAACTGCGGGCGCAGCTGCGCCGTGCCGTCGACTTTGGTGAGGTGCAGTTCGTTGCCCCGGAAGGCGCCGACGAAGTAGACGGGGCTGCTGCCGTGCTCGTCGGCTGCGGCGTCGTGGCGCTGGATCTGCCCGCCGAGGGTCTGCGTGCGCATCACGCGGTCCGTGGCCTCGGCTGAGGAAAAGGCGAGGAGGTCGTTGGCGAGCTGGTTCTCGCGCGCAACGGCATCCTGCATCACGCCGCCTCGCCCGGTCCCGCTCCCACCGCCTCCACCACTCGCCCCGCGCATGCCTGGCTTCGCGCCCGAGAAGCCCGCCGCCGGCCCGTATGTCGCGGAGCTGTTGTGCACATTCCGACTCGTCGCCAGCGCATCGCCCCACTGCAGGCCCTTGTACTTGTTGAAGTTGAACGTCGTGTTGAGGCCGACGTCGACCTCGAGGAAGCCGGTGCGGGGCTTGAGGCGGATGTCGGCGGGGCAGGCGCCGTGGCGGTCGTTGTAGGGGCGGCCGCGCACGCGGTTGGGGTACTGCAGCAGCAGGATCTGCTCGGCGTGCGGGGCGGTGAGGAAGACGTCGTAGGAGGCGGTGATGGGGTCGTCGGGGTCGGAGGCGGGGTCGTAGCGGGAGGCTGGAGAGGGGGGTCAGTATGGAGGTGTCGGGGGCGGGGGGGAGGAGCGGCGTACGAGACATGGTGTTGCTTCAAGGTAATGAAGCTTGTCGCGCATGCAACAGTCAATTGATTGAAGCTTCGAGGGGACACGCGACGCGGGGTACGGTGGCCCCAGCTCATGCGCGTCATCTGCGATGGTCTACATGCAGCTTGACCGATTACCGGACAATTGATTAATCGAGCCTCCGTCTGCTTCATTGCAATTCAGACTGTAGAGTGGAGCGTGCAGGAGACGGCGGGGAGTATCGGCGACGATGGCCTACCTCGCCCCCATCCACCGCCCCTCCAGCGTGCGACACGCCGTCCAGCTCTCCTTCCTCGCCCCCACCTCTGCCGACCTCATCATCGCCAAAGCCAACCGCCTCGAGATCTGGTCCCCATCCCCCCAGAATCCCTCCCAACTCGCCCTCGCCCACGCCAAGACGCTCTACGGCAAGGTCACCGTCTTCCACAAGCTCCGCCCCGCCACCTCCGCCACCGACCACCTCTTCGTCGGCACCGACCGCTACCACTACTTTACCCTGTCATGGGACCCCGACCGGCAACAGCTCCGCACGGAGAAGAGCTACGTCGACGTCGCGGAGAAGGCGGCGCGAGACAGCCAGACGGGGGACCGCGTGCACATCGACCCGAGCAGCCGCTTCCTCTCTCTGGAATGCCATGAAGGCGTTGTCAACATCCTCCCCATCACCCACGTCGGCAAGGGCAAGCGGAAAGCCGCCGACAACGAGATCGGCGAGCTTCAAGACCCCGTCCCGATCCGCATCCCGGAGCTCTTCGCGCGCAGCACGTGCTTCGTGCACAAGCGCTCCACCACCGCCTCCCGCCTCGCCGCCCCCGAACTCGCCATCCTGTACGAGGACAGCACGCAACGCGTGCGCCTCAACGTCCGGCGCCTGGACTACCAGCCCTCCCTCCGCCCCGCCGACGAGCCCCCCACCGCCGAGCTGGAAAGCTGCCGCAGCGCGCAGGGCGACATCGAGCTCGGCGCCAGCCACCTCATCCCGCTCCCGCCACCCTTTTACGGCTTGCTCGTCCTCGGCGAGACGCGGATCGCCTACGCGGACGAATGGGACTACCGCATCACGCACACCCAGCCGCTGGATGCCGCCACCGTCTTCGTCGCCTGGTGCGCCGTGGACGAGCAGCGATACGTCCTGGCCGACGACTACGGACAGCTCTACCTCCTCTTCCTCCACCAGAACGAGCGCGGGGAGTACGCGGGCCACAGCCTTGATGTCTTGGGCGAGACCTCCCGGGCCAACTGCCTCGTCTACCTCGACGCGGGGAGGGTCTTCGTAGGCAGTCATCAGGGGGACAGCCAGGTGATTCTGATCAAGGACAAAGGGATCGAGATCCTGCAGACATTTGCGAACATCGCGCCGATCCTCGATTTCACCGTCATGGATATGGGGAACCGCAGCGCGGACGCGGTGGTCAACGAGTTCTCCTCCGGCCAGGCGCGCATCGTGACCGGCTCCGGCGCGTACAAGGACGGCTCGCTGCGCTCCGTCCGCTCCGGCGTCGGGCTGGAGGACGTGGGGAGTGTGGGCGAGATGGGCGCGCCCGTCACCGGGATCTTTAGTCTGCGCAGCGGGACGCCAGGCGCGGAGGACGACGCGGCACAGCCGGACACGCTGGTCGTGAGCGCCGTCTCGTCCACGCGCGTCTTCCGCTTCGATGCGGAGGGCGAGGTGGAGGAGCTCCCCGCGCTCGCTGGGTTCGCACTCGATGACGCGACGCTGTACGCGGGCAACGTGTCGCGGGCGCGCCTCGTGCAGGTCACGCCCCGCGGGCTCTTCGTGGGCCCCATGGATGACGCAGGAGGGATCGGGGAGGGGCAGAGCTGGCTCGCGCCCGAGGGGCAGCGGGTCACGGATGTAGCTGTCCTGGGCGCGACGGCGGAGCAAGGGGAGAGGGTCTTGCTCTCGCTGGGTGGGGCGGAGCTTGTACTGCTCGATCTTGGGGGGGATGATGTGCGAGTGCTGGCGCAGCGGACCCTGGCCGGCGCCGAGCAGATCTCGTGTGTGGCGCTCTCGGCCTCCTTTCCAGACCTGGCATTCGTGGGACTCTGGCAGGACGGCAAAGTCGCGACCCTCCGCCTCTCGGACCTCGAGCTCCTGACGGCGGAGACGCTACTCCCCGACGACGACGATACCGCGAAAGCAGGCGCCGGGCTAGCGGTCCCGCGCTCGCTCATCGTCGCGCAGATCCTGCACGCCCAGCCCCCAACCCTCTTCGTCGGGCTCGCGGACGGCAACGTCATCACCTATGCCCTCGCCTCCGCGGCGCGCCCCTTCACGGCGCGGAAATCTATTATTCTCGGCACGCAGCAGCCCAACTTCGCCCTCATCCCCCGCGGCGGGGGTGATGGGCGGGAGAACGTCTTCGCGGCCTGCGAGCACCCGAGCCTGATCTATGGGAGTGCGGAGGGGCGGATGGTGTACAGTGCTGTCACGGCGGAGACGGCGCAGGCGATCTGCGCGTTTGATTGCGAGGCCTTCCCCGGCGCGATCGCGGTCGCGTCTCAGGGGGAGCTGAGATTGGTGCGCGTGGACGAGGAGAAGACGACGCACGTCCAGACGCTCGCGCTCGGGGAGACGGTGAGAAGGATCGCGTACTCGGGCGCGCTGCGCGCGTTCGGGCTGGGGACGATACGGCGCACGCTGGAGGGCGGGGTGGAGAGGGTGGAGAGCGCATTCAGACTTGTGGACGAGGTGGCGTTTAGGGAGCTGGGGGAGTATAAGTTGAGTGAGGACGAGCTGGTGGAGAGTTGCATGCGCTGTGAATTGGATGATGGGGTGGGTGGGGTGGCGGAGCGGTTCGTGGTGGGGACTGCTTTCCTCGATGAAGGGGCGGGGCCGAGGGGGAGGGTGCTGGTGTTGGAGGTTACGGCGGACAGGGCGTTGAAGGTGGTGGTGGAGATGGGGTTGCGCGGCGCGTGTCGGTGTTTGGGGATGGTGCAGGGGCGGATTGTCGCCGCGTTGGTCAAGACGGTGAGCCCTTCATACCCTTCAGTGCGTGATGCAGCTGCGATGCTAACGAGGCTGCACGCAGGTCGTCATCTACGCCCTCGAGTACCAGACCCCCTCGACCCCGTTCCTCGTCAAGAAAGCCGCCTACCGCACCGCCACCGCCCCAATCGACCTCGCCATCACGGGCTCCGTCATCGCCGTCACGGACCTCATGAAGTCCGTGTCCCTCCTCCAATACACCCCTGGCCGCGGCCCGCAGCACCCGGACACCCTGGGCGAAATCGCGCGGCACTTCGACACGCTCTGGGGCACCGCCGTCGCCGCCGTCGCAGCCAACACCTACCTCGCGGCCGACGCGGAGGGCAACCTCGTCGTCCTGCAGCACGATGTGCATGGTTACTCGGACGAAGACAAGCGCCGCCTGCGGCCCGTCGCGGAGTGCTTGCTGGGGGAGATGGTGAACCGGATCCGGCCTATCGCCGTCACACCCACCCCGGGAGCACCGGTTATTCCCGCGGCGTTCCTGGCGACGGTGGAGGGGAGTCTGTACCTCTTCTGCCTCATCGCACCGGGGAAGCAGGACCTCCTCATGCGGCTCCAGGGGCTGATGGCGCGGTATCTGGATAGTCCCGGGGGGGTGCCTTTTGCGAAGTGGAGAGGCTTCCGGTCAAGTGTGCGGGATGCGGGGGAGGAGGGCCCGGTGCGGTTCGTGGATGGGGAGGTCGTGGAGGGGTTCCTGGAGGTGGGAGCCGAGGTGCAGGGGGTTGTGGCGGGGGAGCTGGGGGTGGAGGTCGAGGAGCTGAGGGGGTTGGTCGAGGGGCTGAGGCGGGTGCGATGAGGTGTGGCAGGGGTCAGGAGCAATCTAGAGCTCGATACAGAACCATTGGTATGCCTGGCCACTACATGGCGGGATGTACAGCTGAATCGCGGTGAGGGGAAGCAGTCATCGGTGTCTCTGGTGAGGCGTTGCTTCCTGTTGCCGGACGCTGATTCATGCATATCCATCAGACTGAAGATACAGTCTGCGAGAAGCGAGGCCAGCCGCACAGACTCTGGGCGATCAACTCTGAGGAACCCAACTATCAAGCAACAAAACCCGCGAGTACACCTTGATACTCCATCCCGCCCCAAACGCTATCACGCCATGCTCATTGCTCATGTACCATTCACTCAAGTCAAGCCCAGAAACTCCTCGATCGGGAAGTTCGGCTGGATCACGTACATCGTCTTCTCGCCCTGCTGCGGAGTCTCGCCGGCGTCGTCGGCGAGCCCTTCGCCTCGGATGGGCAGGAGGATATTGTCCTGAAAACCATCAGCATCAGAACGTCAAGACCGAGATAAGACACGCTCACCTTGACCGTCTTCTTCAGCACCTTTCTCGCCAGACTCCGCTGGCTCTCCAGATCCTCCGGCGTCTGCAGCTGCTCCTCGATCTGCTCTAGGTACCACTCCAGCAGACCCTCCTCCTCCGTGCCATCCTCGACCTCGTTCTGGTCGTCGTAGACTTTGCGCAGCAGGATCGTCTGGATCTTCACGTAGTCCTCGTGCTTGATCTGGGTCCGTGGCCGGGGCGGCGGGGCCGGGGTCTGCGATGCGCGCGCCGACGCGACGTCCCCGCCCGGCGCCGCCTCCGCGCCCTCCTCGCCGCCATCCATCGGCGAGTCGCCGTTTGGCTGTGCGGCGCCACCGTCGGCGTCAGCCATGGCAGCGTCCTCGTCGTCCTCGAACTCGACGTCGTCCTTCTCGACACTGATGATGCTCTGCTTGAGCAATTTATACGCCTCCTCCACGAACGCGGGCGTGACTTGATCGACGCAGTTCGCCTTCGCCACCGCCTCGCTCAACCGGATGAGCGACTCGAGCTGACGCACCGTGATGCGGTACGAGTTCCGGCCCACGGTCCCCCCAGCGTCGTCGCTCCTCAGCGCCTGGTACTTCTTCACCAGGTCGACCTTGGCCTCCTCCGTGAAGATGGGCTGGAACAGCCGCGCGAAGCGGATGTAGCGCTGCAGCTGCTCGGTGCTGTACTCGGGCTGCACCGCGTCGTCCTTGAGCTGGTGGATGGCGACGATGTGGCGGGCGAGGTGCTCGTCGACCTGCTCGTTGCACTCGTCCAGCACGACGAAGAAGAGGTCGAAGCGCGACATGATGGGCGCGCTCATGTTGATGTTGGCGCGCAGCGTCGTCTTGCGGTTGTACCGGCCGCCGACCGGGTTAGCCGCGGCCAGGATGCTGGTGCGCGCGTTGAGGGTGGCCTGGATGCCGGCCTTGGCGATGGAGATGGTCTGCTGCTCCATCGCTTCGTGGATGGCGACTTGGTCCGCGAGGTCCATCTTGTCGAACTCGTCGATGGCGCAAATGCCGTTGTCCGCCAGCATGAGCGCGCCGGCTTCGATGGTGAATTCGCCCGTTTCCTCGTCCTTGACCACCGCGGCGGTGAGACCGGCGGCGGAGGAGGCTTTGCCGGAGGTGTAGACTGTTCGCGGCAGGAACGAGCAGATGTATTTGAGGAACTGGGACTTGCTTGTACTGGGATCGCCGACAATGCAGATGTTGAGGTCGCCGCGCAACGCCATGCCTTCTGGGGTGACCTTGCTGACGCCGCCCATGAGCTGGAGCAGGAGACCTTTCTTGACGACGGTGTGACCGTAAATCATGGGTGCCAGAGAGTCGACCAGTCGCATGTAGATGTTCGGCTGTTGGACCATGCGCCTCAGGTCGTCGATCTCGGCGGGCGTCAGTGTATCCAGGTAGTCCTGCTGGGCTTGGTCGCCTGAGACCTCGTTCAGGTCTACTGTCTGTCCTAGCGAGCTCAAGATGTTGCCCGCTTGTCCTTTCAAATTCTGGTTCGCGCTCTGGCCCTGCGTCGAGGTATCCGGTGTCACCATGTTCGCCAGGAAAGCCATCCGGTACGTCAAATCGCGAACACCAAGCGCCCTGAGACCGCTGACTCCACTACCGCCCACATCGCCACCGCGCGGTGCATTGGTGTCTCGCACAGCCTGAGGTCTCGTTCCCGGCACCCTGAACTGACTGACATCCGGCACAACAATCAGCGTCCCCGTGAAGATGCACTTCTCGCCGGCTTTCGCCCGGTCGACCATCTCACCGCGCAAAATGACGTCCATGGTCCGCGGCATGCTCCCGGTCGGGATCTCCGAGCTGTTCTCCTGGATGCGCACCTTCTGCCAGTCGATGAAGGTGCTCTGGCGGATGTCCAGGCGCCAGCCCTGCCGGTTGCCGCACGTCAGGTTCGGACACTGGGTGGGTTCCGAGTACTTGAAGATCTGCTCCACGTCCGGGACCACGGTGTTGCACTCCTCGCAGACGAAGGTTGCCAGGTGCAGCTCAGGCCGTACTTCAGACGTCCGCGTGACAGTGCCGGAGATGGAGGCCAGCTTCCCAACATGCTCTGTACGTAGCTGCCGGACCCTCGACACCAACGACAGGTTGTAGAATGCAATGGCAAAGATCTTGTCCGTCTGCTGGTTGAGTGTTCGGCCGTTGATGCTGTCGTCCTCGCTCATGCTGTTGGCAGCGAGTGAGGTGTCCGTCCTCGCTGTGGTTGAGCCTGGCTGCCTGTGCTCTCGGTAATACTGCGGCTCGTATTTCGCGATCAAGTTGTTCAGTGCGCGCAGCATGGATGGCAGAAAGCGGTAGAAATCGCCCTGTATCGCACTGGCCAACACGCCTCGTTCGTGATCGATCAGGTGCACGAAGTCGACGTAGAGTGTGGACAGCTTGAATTGGCACAGGCCGTGGATCTGCGCAATGTAGTACTTGTTCGTCGTCACAGCGCTGGAAGGCGGCGCCCCGGACGATGCTGGGTCCTCTGTGAAGCTGCGAGCCGTCAGCGTAGTCTCGCGTACTGCAGCGGTCTGCAGTCGTACTTCTCCAGGAATCTCTCGAATTGTATCCCCAGCGTTTCTGCCGTGGTGTCCACCACCCTAGGCACATCTCTTTGGCCCTGACCTGGCGCTTGTCGGCGCATGCCCCTCAACCCCACTACTTCATCGTCAGGGAAGCCACCCACATCGCTCTGCATGCCTGGTGTGCTCGCCGTGGGTGGCCCTCGTGGCCGTGACGATGAACGAGCCTGCCGCCGTCTGCCATTTGTCGAGGGCGCATCGCTGCGTGGGCCGTCTGGCGCATTGCCTGGGCTAGAAGGTCTACCGGGTGAAGACATCGTGGTCGTCTGCTGTGAGTGCTTTGCAGGATTGAAGGGGAGTTGGTAGCGGCACTAGAGAGGACGCGCCCAAGCAACGCGAGATAACGCGCTAGTAAAGTGCTTGCATTAGCGCCGATCGCGCGCGCCCCTACAGGTCCAGATTGCCCTGCGGCTCGGCGAAGTCAATGCCGGCGTTCTGTCGCAAATTCGTGTTTTGGTCGCACCACTCTCCATCGCTCTGTGTGCCCCGACGAAGAGTCGCAGACGTACAGCCAGTATGAGTGCGACGATGACGGCCACGACGGCACCCGCGCAGTCTGCCAATGCACAGCACATCCTGCGTCTGTTCCCAGAGATCAACACCTCGCTCGCAGCCCAGACACACTCCGCGACCCAGGACCACGACCTAGCAGGCTATGACGAAGAGCAGATTCGTCTTATGGACGAGGTGTGCATAGTCTTGGACGAGGATGACACTCCCATTGGAAGTGCGACGAAGAAATTCTGCCACCTCATGGAGAACATCGACAAGGGCCTTCTGCACCGTGCATTCTCAGTCTTCCTCTTCGACTCCCAGAACCGATTACTGCTCCAGCAAAGAGCGACGGAGAAGATCACATTCCCAGACATGTGGACGAACACATGCTGCTCGCATCCATTGGGCGTCCCGGGCGAGACTGGCGCGACGTTGGATGCGGCAGTCGCAGGAGTGAAGCGTGCAGCGGTGCGGAAGCTGGACCACGAGCTCGGGATCAAGGCGCATCAGGTGCCGTTGGACAAGTTCAACTTTCTGACGCGAATACACTACAAGGCGCCCAGCGATGGGAAGTGGGGCGAGCACGAGATGGACTACATCCTCTTCATCAAGGCGGATGTCGACCTGGACGTCAACCCGAACGAGGTGCAGGCGACGAAGTGGGTGTCGGAGGGTGACCTGAAGATCATGCTCAAGGACGACAAGCTCTCTTTCACGCCGTGGTTCAAGCTCATCTGCCAGAGTATGATCTTTGCGTGGTGGGACCATCTTGATGAGGGGCTGCAGAAGTACGTGGGCGAGAAGGAGATCCGGCGGATGCTGTGATTTGATGTCGCGTGTCACGGTTGAGCATTGTTGAGATTTAGCGGCATTGAGCGGCGTGGGCAGAGAGGCATGTCTGGTGTTATGATACCATGGCGCATCCGGTACGATGTGATTCAAGCCTGCAGGGGAGCCAACTTTTAACGCGATGTCTGAACTGCGGTAGGCGCTCCTTCCTCGTGCGGTCAAGGGAAGCCTAATTCGACCTCGACGTCAGTCCCTCTTCACTCTCGTCTCATCACGCTCCCTTCCCCGCACAGTCGATCAATCGGCCATGAGATGCTCGGCGTCCGCTGACGATGCCGCCGCCATCAAGCGCAGTCGCGCGATTGCCTGGCGTGGGGACTGCGAACGACATGGAGCTGACAGGCAGCCAAGGCTCCGCGTCTCGCGCTTCTGAGCCTCGACGTCGCAAAGCATCACTCATCACGTATGGTCGGAGCAGCAAGCCGCTGTCGCTGAGCGGTAGCCAATTCATCAGAAGAGACAACTATGACCTGCCCTCGGATGACGAAGAGCCCCCCGCCGCGGACAATGGCTCGTCTCTGCCCGGCGTGGGCGATGATGGGTCTGACTCGTCAATGCTGTCAGACGAGGAACTGGAAGCCATGTCGCGACACTTCAAGCCCAGGAGTGTAGCCAAACGTCCTGCTAGATTGGATGTCTTGGCAGCCGCCTCTGCCGGCTCTCGTCCTTCTGCGTCGGCGGCTGCCTCTGCCGCGAAAAGAGGCATCTTCAAGGCAGCAGGCAACTCCAGTGCCAGATCTGTGCGCCGGAAGCAGCGCACGAATCAGACCGACAAAAGTTCGAGCGGTGGACCAGTTGGCAATGCCGCAAATGAACCGCTGGAAATGTCTTGCGCGCATCAGAAGCCACAGAGCCTGGCTCGGAGAATTCCTGTAGGCGAACTAACCCTTGTCAATTCGCCGCCCGACCTTGGTCTCGATCCAACGAGCACTGGCCCTGGTATTGATGTCCAGGATCCCATCCAAGACCAGAGCAGCCAGCCGCACAAGCCTGAAATCAACGAGAGCAGTGATGGGAAGACTCCGCTCACGTCCATCAGGAAGCGCTTGAGAACACCAGGGTATCGACACAGGGCTCTCTCGGCGTTACGACGACAGCAACTTCGGCAGTCTCAATCTGGCAATGCCTGTGACCCTTCTAAGGCAGTCGGTGATGGCTTCGATAGATCAGAGCTGAAGATCACATACCAGCGACCCGTCCCACAGAAGATTCGCAAGCGGGCGGCACCAAAAAATCTCACATACGGCCCGTTGGAACTGTCTGGCGGTCCTTTGCCCGAGGTGATTCTAGACTGCTTGACCGACGACCTCCAAATGGAGCCCAGTGATGGCCCACACCATGTCTCCTCGCAACGACACCAGGCAGAGGTGCTTCACGAGCTGCCGAAGTCGCCAAGTCAGCGCTTACTGAGGAGGGTGAGCTTCAGAGGCAAGGACGACTTCATCATGGCTCAATTCGCCGCGGTTTCCGCGCCACGCCGGCCTCGCAGCGAAGTCGAGAGTGATGATGGAAGCGAATCGCAGGTGGACGAGGAAGAATCCCAGATCGATGACGCAGAAGCGGTTGTAGAGGGTTTCGATGCTCTCGAGCAGCCCGACAACCAGTCGGAGGCAGATTCAAGCGAGGATGAGCTCGTCAAGGCTGCTCCGCCAGCCAGAGCCATCCAGCAGGGGACCATCCGCCCTAGAAGGCAAATCTCGAACAGATTCACCCCGGCGGAAGATATCGACGACAGTGGACCCGAATGTGAAGATGCGCGCGGCTCGTCAGAGAACAGAATGCCCGGACGATTGCCTCGTGCAAGTAAAGTTCGCCGCTTGATCGAGACCTGCGAGCCGATCGAGGACTTGCGAGAGGCTGAGACTCTGGTCTCCAGAAGTGAACTCGCCGTGGTCGTAGACGAACGACATCCCAAAGCATTGCACAGTAAGTTCTCACAGCAACTATCATCTCGTGTAACATCGGCTGACATCGGACTAAGAAGTCCGCCGCACACGCTCCATCCTCAAAACCAGCACGCCGATGGTGCCAGAAAGCACCTTCCGTCCAGAAGACACGGAGGCAAACACCCGGCGCAACAGTACCGCCGTTCACGCCGACGACAGCCGATATTCCACGACCGCATCCCAGATGCTAGACGTGCCAGACACGAGCAGACATTACAACATAGGCCGTCGCTCAGCTTACTTCGATGAACCGCGTGTCCTGGTGGCAGATAGCGAGCGCGATGTCCCCGAGACGTCGCCAGAGCCGGTCGACTATACAAATGCCAGTCAGCTGGCCGTGCTGCGCAGGACAGCCGAGAATGTGTGGATGTCGGAAGGGGTGCCGACCGTGGCGAAGGACTTGAGAGCGCTTACGAGGACTGTGAGCAGAGAGCACGGCACGCTCAGTCAGTCGAGGAGACGGAGGCCCAGCCTGCCTTTCCAGTCGCCTATGAAGTTGCACGAGTAAGTCAATGAAGCTGAGCGACACATACCTGCTCTTCGCTGGTGGCGGGTATCTGGTTGGCCATCTATCGCTATGCTATGGCCCTTGGCTGGCGATCGCTCTTCAAATATGTCTGAGCACGGCATTCGTGTCCCCTGACCTCGTCGTCCCTCACGTCGCGACAGCTTGTGCCAGTTCGGGGTGGAGTGGTGTGCCTCGTCGAGGCCTCCGTCGCGGTACCTCCCGGAGTCTGTGGCACGTGTCGCGGACTGTCGTGAGGCAATTGCTGGAAGTCGTGCATCATTTGGATCAAGTGACGCGGTAAGCTCAGCGGATGATAGCGCCCGTGAGACTCTTCACCGAGCACACGCCCTGCTTCGTCCTTAGCGGCGCCACTGCCGTCTTCCCACTGTCCTTCAACTGCTCCACCGCACTCGGATCGAACGCCGCCTCCTTGCCCTCCGTCGTGCAGAAGCCCACCTGGCAGTAGTCCCACACCTTCTTCTTCGGGTTCAGCTGCGCCTCCGGCTCGCCCTCCCAGCCCTCGAAGTACACCCGCTCGCCCGCCTCAGCATCCGCGGGCGGATTCACGAGCTCCACCGGCCCAGCATGCTTGTCTTCCTCCCCTGGCGCGAGCCTTGGTGACGCCGCGAGGACCATGGCCGCGGACTGGATACCGCGCATCTTGACGGGCTTGAGGTTGCAGACCGCGACAATCTTCCGGCCCTGCATCTCCTCAAGCGGGACCAGGCCGTTGAGGCCGGAGCAGACGGTGCGCACGATCTTGCCTTCGTACTCGGAGGTGTGGTCGGTGCCGGGCGCGTCGCCGCAGTCGACCGTGCTGACGTACAGGGAGTCGGCCTCGGGGTGCTTGACGGCTTTGAGGATGTGCGCGACTCGGAGGTCGATGAGCGCGGGTGAGAGGGGTTTCTCGGCGGCGGGGGCGTTCTTCTGCGGTTTGGGCTGCTTCTCCTTCTTCGCCTTCTTCTCCGTCGGTGCCTCTGCGCCTACCGCCGCCGCGATCTTCTCGCCCATGTCCTTCTTCTCCTTCTTCGGCTGCTTGGCGGTCTCCTCCTTCTGTGCGTCCTGACTTACTGCCGAGCTGACTGTGCCTCCTGCTGCTGCCGCCGTGTCTGCGCCCGCTGCCGCTAATGCCTTCTCCTTCTTCTTCCGCTCTTTCTCTGCCTTCTGATCGATTGGCTTTGGGTAGAACACCACTTGATCCGGATGTATGTCCACCTTCTCCGTGTCCGCGACCTTCAAGCCGAACAACGGTGCATTCTGCACGAAGTCCAGCCACCGCACGACGTGATGATACCCTTGCTCGCCCGTCCGCTGCTCATCATCCCACCCTTTCACCACCGGCGCCAACCGCGCATACATGGCCACATCCGCAACGCTGGGCTTGCTGCCGAGGAGGGTCGTCCGAGTCGAGAGATGGGTGTTCAGTGATGAGAGTCGCTCGGCTGTCTTCGCGCTGTCTTCGGATGGCGAGGCGATATGCGAGGAGGTGATGAGCCATTGCTCGACTTCGGTCTTGTCCGCGCTGGAGTACTACGCGAAAGTCAATGCCTGTTTAACGAACCAAGCTTGCTCGCGGGCGCACCTCTACTGATGGAAAGATGGCAGACGAGAGCTTCGAGGCGTCGCCGTCCGCGTCTTTGGCCTGTGGGTATGATTGTTGTATCAGGCTCAAGTTCTTCAGATCGTGCTCAAGCCCCGTCGACGCCATCCTGATCGTTGGTCCAACGCGCGAGCAATGCGGTTGGAGATGAGCGATATGACTGGCGCGAGGATATTTGATTGTCGATCTGGCTCGAACGAGCACTCGAGGTATGCGTAGGAGCTTCAGTTTGACGTTGAACGTGTGTGTCAGGACCCAAGAGTCATTGTGTACTTCCGTACAGTCATTTTCGCGTCGTCAAAAAGTCAGCCACAGCTCAAACGCCACATGAGCTACATATATTCAGATCCCGTTGGCACGTTGCACATTATAACATCGCGAGGCTCTTTTCAACACTTACGCAGTGACATACGCATGCACGCTCTGCTTCGTTGTAGCCTACGGTCCAGCGATGTTCTCCCATGCTCGCTTCCCTGGCGGAAACCTCGTGACATGGTAGGCTTGGAGGTCTAGCAGAGTTCTACGTCGCCCTTCGCGACGGCTACCCCCCGAGCGAGTGCTCCTTCGTTAACTGAGTGACAAAGAAAAGCCATAGATGATCCTACGACTAGTGCGATCGCTGGGCTCGTTGACGACGATGTCGCGAAGTTCAAGCCCTCGCTGGTGTGTCCTGCTCGCTCTGGAGCTCGCATAGTGTGGGTAGAGTGCTACTGACATCGCCATAAGCAACGTTGAAAAGCAGAGATATGCCGAGTGATCGATGATCATCATGGCTACTGCAAGGGTTCTGGTGGCGTCGAGCCAGCCACATATGTGTGGAGGTTTGCACAGCATGCTACTACCTACTCACTGGAGTCCGCATTGTGCTCTGATCGCCTCCGTGGGCAGAGGTGTATCGATCCGCATCCGAGGCGCTGAGCTGATCCTCGCCTCCCACGGGACGTCGACTTCCAGTGATCAGACTCTGGTACGCGAGCCGAAGGCGATCTCCCGTGCCTGATGCAACAGCCCGCCCTTTTCATGTCTTCGTCAACGCATGTCGTTTTCCATCGCCTCGTCATACATCACACATCTCATATGAAGTCGCCACCGCCAAACCCACCGAATGGGTTGGGCGGCCTTCTACCCGGACCGGCGCCTCTCGGGTGGCCCATACCTGGCCCGACTGGGTCATACCGGCTGCCCGGCGGTGCTTGCGGATCGTAGCCACCGCCTCTCTGCCCCTGGCCAGTGAAGAGCGGATCGTCGAACGTCGGATGCATGCCGCCTCCACCCATGGGTCCTCCGAACCCGGGCCCTACACCACCACGGAGCGGATCGTTGGGACCTAGACCTTGCGGGTACAGATCTCGATGACCGATGCTTGGGAATGTGCCTGGCATCGTCCCACGCGGTCCGCGCTGCGTCTCGAACTCGTCCTCAAAGCCTGGCATCGGGTCGGGTATCGGACGTCTGGGGTGCGCCAGCGGGTCGTGCAGAGGGTATGGCCGAGCGGGTGGATCGCGGTCTTCACGTAATGGGTCGCGGGTCGGTCTATCGGCTTCTCGTCCTGGAGCAGGTTGTCTTGGCTGCTGCGAGCCTGACGACTGCGACTCCGAAGTCTCCTCGTACCCCTCCTTCTGCAAACTTGGCGTGAGCTTCTGCACCACCTTCAGCCGCATGAGCTTGGCAAAGTCGCTGGTTGCCGTCCGAGACGTAGTCCTGCACCCTGAGATCGAAGCTGTGCGTCCGGTCGTCGCCCAGTCCCATGCCCATGATCACCGCCTTGTTGCCCATGCGGTTGACTTTGATCAGGAACTCCATGCTGCTCTGAGTGTGTGCGTATCGGAACGCGCACGAGCCTTTCGTTGCGTTCCATTCCACAGGTAGAGGTTGGGGGTCTTGGGGGTCTGAGTGTGCCTCGATCTTGTGGTCCTCGCCCAGGCCTACCAAACGGAACCCGATGGCCTGCATCACTGCGTGGGCTGCGAGTGCCACGGCATCGTAGGTGTTCTTGATGGGTGTGTCGTTTGGTAGGTTCGCGACCATGCGATGGCTCAGCGCACCGGCGCTGAGCACGTTGGTGGGGCTGTCAGTGGAGCTCATGATGTTGAGATCGCTGCTATGCGTCTTGGTCCATAGATTCTGTTCCTCGGCAGTTGTGCAGGTGTTGGTTGATGTGTTGACTGAAGCGCTGGATGTCGAGCTTCAAGGTTGACGTGCCTGCAGGTGGTGACGCGAGCTGGTGTAGCCTACATAATCGCGGCCCGCAGCGGCTCCACATCCGATCGCTCGGTAGCCGGCAAGTCACTAGCGCGAACCTCCTTCCCTGTATGGCGTTCTCAGATCTCGCCTCGTTCACGGATGAGATCCGCTGCAGAGGTGCATGATGCGTGTCACGAAGGAGGCTTCTGTGCCTCATATAGACGGCAGAGAGCCCTTCGACACTCTGGTGCGGAAGCTCAGCGTGTACGTCTCGTGCGAGCAGCACGGCGCGGTTGATTGGCTAAGTTTGCGTGCAGATACTTTGTCCAGCAGATACAGGCTCCCCATTCTTGGGAGGAATTGCGTACTGTGCTGTACGGCAAGCAGCTGAAGCCGTTGGTCACCTACCTTGTCGATGATGCACAGCATCCAGCCATAGTCAACGCCCTCCTGTATGCCGGACGAGCAACGTTCAGATCATGAAGGGACGCAAGCTGACCATTGGCAGAGCACTCAATGGGCATTTCGCAGCTGCAGCAGATGATGACAGAGGCATTGGGCAGACGAGAGCGTTGGCATGCGAGCTGGTCGCCTGGCGGTTCGTGACCCATCTGACAGAGCTCGATGCAATCGAATTCCTCTGCTATGACCTACCCTCGCCGTCGAAGTCCGAAGACTCGAATGGCGAACTGCATGGTCCCGATGGCAACGAAGAAGGACTCGACTCGTCGGAGACAGCACCACTCCTTGATGGCGGCCAGACGGAGCCAGACCAGTCCTTTGTCGACGAAGACCTGGAGGCCATCAGCCCGGACGAGTCGACCTCGTTTGCCTCATCCTACGCGGGCTTGAACGCTTTGGAGATAGCCGCAGTCACAGACGGCAAGAAGTTCTTGAGCCAGAAGTCCATCCAGCGCGTCATCGACGGCATCTGGAAAGGCGACATCATGTTCTGGGAGACCCTCGGGCAGCACTCGAAGAAGCAGGCCAAGCTCTACAACCAGCGACGGTCGGATCCCTTTTGTCGACTGCGGGTACCATTGTACTCCAAGTTCTTCGAGGTCATCTTCTTCGCGGCGTTCCTCGCCTTCTACTACACTGCCCTGACGCAGAAGTCGACTCACCATGTGTCGATCGCCGAGACCATGCTGTACATCTGGCTGGCGAGCTTTGCCTACAATGAGGCGGTGGAGTTCTGGGACGCTGGCAGTGCCCTGTACGCCGCCGACTTCTGGTCAATCTGGGATCTTGGCATCATCGCCACGGGGATAGCGTTCACGATCTGTCGCATCATCGGGCTGGCCAAGGACGATCATGCGCTGATAGACATTGCATTTGACATTCTCGCGGTCGAAGCACTCTTCTTGGTACCTCGGTGGGTGGATTACCCCCGGATCTTTGGCGATCTCGCTAATCGGAACAGCATCTGCTCACTCTTGAGCCTCCATCCTTACTTTGGTACACTGCTTCCATGCCTGAAGGAGATGGTGAGTCCCAGTTGCAGCCTGCTCGGCAGAGCGCTTCGAGCTGATCGAAACAGACGAAGGACTTCTTCAAATTCCTTGGACTGGTCCTCATCCTCTACGTCGGTGAGTGTATCGTCGGTGGCGCTGCAACAACAACAAACTGATTCAAGTAGGCTTCGACACCACATTCATCTTTCTCGCCCGTGGCACCTTCAGCGTGACCAAGATGAACTGGATTCTGATCAAGGTCTTCTTTGGCTCCAGCTACCTTGGTTTCGTGAGTCAGACCGTTCATAGAGAGGCTGCCGTACGCTGACTTGAAGGCAGGATGTCGCCGAAGAGGTGTGAATCGCTATCCGCTAGCCGTGAGATAGGACATTAACCAATATCTACCAGATCTCACCAATCCTTGGACCACCATTGATGCTGGCCTTCGTGGTCCTCACGAACATCCTGCTCATCACGTCTTTGATCTCGTTGCTTTCCAATACCCTCACCAAGGTACGATATTATTGGGTCTTGGCGCAGCGCCGATGGTCCCGTTTCGGTACGCGCTCGGCTTTCCGGCTAAGCATACGCACAACAGGTCATCGAACACGCACGGGAAGAGTATCTTTCAGTGTAAGTTGGCATGCTGTCGGGCAGTGCAGGCTTGTGGCTGTGGTGCTGATAGCAAGGCGCAATAGATACGCCATCTATGTCCTGGAGGCCTCGACGTCCAATCGTCTGATCTATTTCATACCGCCGCTGGTACGTCCACTACCACACTCCACTCCATTCAGCGTGCAGGACGCACTACCTCTGCAGAGTGTATTGGCTCGGCGACAATGAAATGGCAACGGTCCACAAACTGGCAAGATGGACTGCGGTCAACACACCGCACTTGTCCTGGCCAATCATCACCTGCAAGATTGCAGCATTGTTGGTTCTCCACTACGTGCACATCCAGCCATGCCGATGACGCTTGCTGCCGCTGCAATATCGAGATCGAATGCTGACAACAAGCGTCCAGAATCTGGTACCTGTTTTGCTGCGACCCTTGAGGCTGTTCATGTCGGCAGAGGAGCTACGCAGCACACGCATCGCGCTATTGAAAGCTTCTCATTGGCCCTTCGTCGGCTTGATATTGGCTTGGGAGAGTGCGCGGCTATACTGGCACCATCGCCGGAATGCTAGTCCATCCTTGGGCATGTCTAGGCGAGCAGCAAACGCTATCCGCGTCGCGCGCCGCCCGCTGTCAGGGCGAACCCTGCAGCAACCCTCGCTAGCGATCGGGGATCTCGAGCCGCCGTTGGACGAGCAAGCGCGCGCCGATGGCTCGCCCTCTGCCGTGCCGGCGAAGCAGGACCGGGCGGCATCCGAGACGGTGGAGGCGTTGGAGAAGGCGGTGCACGATCTCCGAGCTCAGGTCGAGGCACTGGCGTCGTTGCTTGCAGTCAACAAGGGAGAACGGTCGACGTCGCAGTAGATCCGGGCGGCGTCCCCGCAAGTACCGCGGAGGTGTGTGCGGTACATGTAGAGATGGACTCCGGGGCATGCACACAAGAGCGCAGTATTTCAGATCGACATCCCGCTCCCGCCTGATAAGCGCGAGCAACCTTCACTAATGCACGAGCAGGCTGCACGAGTTGAGGGAGGCCGGCTAGAGGCGCTGGCAGTTAGACCGAACCAGCGTGTCGGGATTCGTCCCGCATCTCGACCACTGGGGGCGTGCCGAAGAGTGGAGTAACGCGGAGGCATAATCAGACGGCGGCAGCAGCGACCGCACAGCCTGCCTCCAGCCGTGCGGGCTCCGACTAATGCATCTTCACCAACACTAGGCGGTCGATAATGCAGCGCGGGCCTGCAAGCGAACTACCATCGGACCATTGCGGGTGCAAGGGCCTGCGCCATCGCGGGCGCCGTTCTGGAGCCTGGGAGCCCGCTTCGACTGCGGCCCTTCGTCCCCCCGGACCTACGTCGTCCGGCATGGGCTTCTATTCAACCTCACGTCTAGCCGCCCTTCCAAATTACCATCATAGCCCCAATGCGCCTCCTCGGTCGGATTTGGAACTCTGTGCTGGACGACAATGAGCGGCGCGGTATATGTGAAGCCCCATCCGGACTGCGTTGAGGATCGATCAGCTGGTAGCATCAAGCATGTCTTACCCTCTAGGCCTAGGCACATCGCGGCTGCGCTACAGCGAGAGCCAGACAACGAGATTCGAACCGGGGCCGCCGGTCTATGCGCACCATCGGCGAGCGAGCAGCGACTGGCCACCGTCCGCAACTGAACAAGAGCATGCCTACCTGGACTATGCATGGCATATGCCGCCGCACGGGACTCGTATTCTGCATTCCGTGCCGACAGCTGCCCCGGGAAGCACTGCTGAACAAGCCTACCCGGGTGCAGTCTCGACAGCCCAGGCCGCCGGAATGCCGTCCGCATGGCTCGCGGAAGGCGAAGACCTGTACGACCCTCATGCTGGAGCTATACAGTGTCCGCCAGAGACCTGGATGAACGCCGCGGGTCCCTGGACAACGGTGGCGCCAGCCGCCACAATCTGGCACCCTCTTGCAGCACCAACCTACGACCCGTCAGCGAGCCTGGGGATCTACACCGCGGATTTGGATCCATCGGCACGATCCTCACCCTACACCCATTCCGAAGGCTACGCCGGGGCGTTTGACTCGCCAAGGATCAAGATCGAGCAGTCTCTTCGAAGCGTGACTCCGATAGATCACACCTTACCCGAGCCCTCTTTCCTTGGCCACCCGATTGTGTTGAGGACAAAGAACGGGCCGTTCCAGCCACTGGCCATGCACCAAGGACAGCCAGAACATGTTCATCAGCGATCCGCCTTCGCATACGAAGATTCGAAACCGGTATCAACCCCGCGCCGACCCCTTCCCACCCAAAAAGCCTTCTCTTGCGAGGACATCCGGGCGGGCACGCGCTTGGACGGGCACAAGCGCGGGTACACCAAGCCCGAGGAAGCCGAGTGCTCCTGCGAGAGATGCGGCAAGTTGTTCCAGAGGAGCTACAATCTGCGGGCACACATGGAGACGCACGATCCGCGTCGGGCGCAGCCACACTCGTGCCAGTATCCCGACTGCAATAAGCGCTTCGTGCGGCGAACCGACCTCCTGCGCCACGAGCAGAGTGTGAGGGAGGCCGTAACCCAATTGCTGGCGGCGCTGACGACACATGCAGGTCCATCTGAAATCGCGTGAGCATATGTGTCCGTTGTGCAGCACCTCTTTCGCACGCAAGGACACCCTGAGAAGGTACGCGGAAAGTCGTTGCACTCGGCTTCGATTGACTGTGGCTGATTGATGCACTGCAGACACGTCGACGATGGCTGTCCGCTGCGGCCGGAGATGAAGCGGCGCAACACCAGGTCTCGGAGGGTCTCGTGCGCGCCTTCGGAGCGGCGGCGATTGTCTCAACAGAGCCAGGATCGAAACGACTCCGCTGCGCAGTCGAGAAGATCGTGACGAAGTGTGTGTCCGTCACAAAGCATGCCACGGTCGATGGCGATCGCATCGATGACGGACAGTCGCAGCAGGAGCGACCATCACACGCCGCAGACTTCCAATATGAAGAGCACCAAGTTGGCTGAAGCGCAGATATCACGGGGCGGTTGGCATGAAGACTTGCGGTAATACGCCCAGAGCCGGTAGAACGCGTGCCGCACTTCATCATCTGCTCCTGCATTGGAGATTAGAACTCCAACACCGTTGCAATGTTGGATCCAGTTCCGTCCACCGTCATTTGCACCTCGGACGCCGCTACATGACTGTCGGGTCGATCTGGAGCATCCAGCGAATGTGGACGATCCGGGGCACGTGGACGATGTGGACGAGACGGGCGATGCGGACGACCAAAGTCGCATCTCCGTAGTACGCCATGCAGACGAGCAGGACGGTGCAGCAGTTGCAGCAGTAGTAGAGTTGAACCAACGCAGCAGTGCAGACCGAGCACATGCGCCACTAATGCAACTCCCCTCGTGGCGTCTCCCAGCAGCGCAAAGCCGCAGCCGTTCACATGCCGCTTGGTCCAACGGCAGATCCCTAAGCGCCCTTCTCTCCGAGAATGTCCATGACGATTGGCTAGGCCGTGAGAAAGGCCGCAAACGAATACTTTGCACAAATGGACTAATGCAAATGCAAGACCGGGTATCGAGGCCGCCCGCAGTAGACGACGCCTCTGGCGCCGGGCGGGTCATTTGCCCCGAGAGCTTCCCTGGTACGGGACGCGAGCCACGCAGGCCCTGCCGCTACTCTATATTGCTTGGTTCGATTGGCGCTCGCAGCAGACGACTGGGATGATGACATGGCGATGCTCGAGGGAAAGTAGTATACACGATAGTCTGCCTGCGTGCCCGCCGGAGCAGCAGTGGCAGCCTATCCATCTTACAGAATGCTCTAGTACATTGCATTGCTCTCGCTTCGGCCCCGAATCCATCGCCCGCTCTTGTTCGTGACTCCGTCCCGAAAGTCAGCGCTTGGAGCTGGCGCAAATGCAGCCTGACCTTTACGGCGCCTGCCAGTCGGGGTTCTGTTATCGTCAAGTCAGCTTCAACTATCACATCAATGCCGAAGGAGGCGACTCACCTTCCGCAGTATACAGATCTCCTCCATAGCATTCGCCAAGCAAATCCACTCCTCGTCCTCCAGCTCCGCCCTCTCTCCAAAGCCAAGCAAGACCGGCGTACTCTGTGTCTGCCACCCGGTGATCGTCTTCGGCCTGCCTGCCTGACCCACCACATCCACCGCCTGGCCCACGCGCACATTGACCTGCACGGGCTTGAGGTCCTCGTCGAGCGTGATGAGGAAGCGCGGGTGCATGGCCGTGACGAGGTAGTAGAGCAGGTAGTGGTCCTTGTCCAGGACGAACGCCTTCGGGTTGTCGATGAGGGAGATGGCGACCGTGAGGAGGCCGGCGGTGGCTACGCGCGAGAGGACCGTGCGGTCGGTGTGGAAGGGGCTGATGGTGAGTGTGCCCTTGCCCATGTGTAGCAGGCCCTGCGCTATCCGGACCATGAAAAGCGCGTTCGGATCGCGGTGGTAGTAGGAGGCCAGCTGCCGGAGTAGCTGTGCGATACGCGCGTTGTTGGTGCCGGCGCCCAGCATGCC
>JAWDJV010009528.1:0-33900 GCA_033119285.1 Teratosphaeriaceae sp. CCFEE 6253
CGCTTGAAATCTCGCGAAGCCCCTACCTCCTCGCCTTGGCCCCGCGACACTGATTGCTTGCGCGGAGCCCGTGGAATCTCCAAAACGCCTCATCTCGCTCGTGATTGATGAAGACGGCACCCGTTTCTAGGCTTTGCATTGCTCCCGCATCCGGCAAGGCTACATATCTGCACTGCATCTCTCGTCCTGCACCCCGCGAGGCTAAGGTAGCTGTCGAAGTGCATGCTCTAGCTGCACGCGAGGCTCCTATACCAGATTAAATCCTCCGACAGAGTCAGCCCTGTCGCCAGCCCTTGGGAGTTTTCTGAACACGTGAGACTCGACGGGCCCCCTACCCAAATATCGCGAAAAGCTTCGCGGTGGCACACATGAATGGCGGGGAAGAAGGTCGGTTCCGTGACGAGCGCAGCACAAATAGGTCCGGCATCAACCGCAGACTCAGCATTGCTAAGCATGCCGGGAGGTGTGGCTGCGTCGCATCGGTCGATCCAAGCATTGTTGTACCTGTACACTACCGCCGCCGCGGGACGTACTAAAGCGTAACGAGCAATGCATATGCCACAGGGCGTCGTCAATTGGCCGCCTCCTCGCCTGCTTACCTCGCCCTCCATCTCACCCTGCCAACCCAATTGGCCCATTTCAGTACGTCGTCCCGCTCCAGCAGCAACTCCACGCTATACAGCTCCCGCGCCAGGTCCTCGTTGGTCGCGATCTTATGCACGTACGAGTGGCATGCCCGACAGAGCCACGCGACCTTGTTGAGCTCCCAGTCCTTGTGCCAGCCGCGCTTGACAGCCTTGGCGTGCATTTGGCGCGGGATCAGGTGGTGGTACGTCAGGGGTAGATGCTCACGCTCGCAGATTTCGCAGCCACGGGGCCGTGTGGCTGTGAGGGCGGGGGTGTACTCCGGAGGCGGCGAGGTGGTGGTCGTGATGTAACTCTCCAAAATTGGCTCCAGGAAGTGCTCGAGGTCTGAGGCGTCGGTGATGAGACCGTAGGTCAGCAGGGAGTCGGCCGTCGCTGGTGGCAAACGCTCGCCAATGGACTCCAGCAATGCGGTGTCTATCGGGACGCCGTACTTTGTCTTCAGCGACGGATCATCTTGAACCGCAGCGTACGAGAGCGAGCGAAAGTCTACGGGCAGCGATGCGAAGATCTCATCTGCTAGGAACTACTCGCTTCAGTCAGGGTTGCGAGGCAGAGTACGGTCCTTCGTACCTCTACGAATTCGCTCAGATCACCAGCGTCGTCCTCGTGCAGCGTCTCTCCGTTGCTCTCGCGGACCTTTGCAACGAGCTTGATCTCATTCTTGCGACCTTTGATGACTCGCTTTCTCTTGCTAGGATGTGGCGTAAGCTTCGCAATCACGCTGGTGCTCAAGGCATCGCAGAAGGCTTCGAAGCTTGCGGTCTCGGCTTCATGAACCATAGCACGCCTTCAGGTGTATGCGTGGCTGTGTGTTACCATCGCTCATCCGAAACGATTGATGGTGGCTGATGGCTTAAAGGAGTGGAGGGACCGCCCTAGAGATCTTTGGTGGAGACAGATCTGGTCGATCTCCCGCCCCCTCACAACCATCCCTGTCAGACCTCCATAATCACATGGCGACAGTCCGACAAGTCGCAAAGGCATCTTGCCAGCACATGGACATGTAGCTGGCCTTGAAGGGGCTACTGAACATGGCACGCATGCATGCGATACAAGATCGTTAACGAACCCTCTAGCAGTGCATTGAACACAAGACACGAGTGAAGGAGGCATAAAAGTCGGACAGGCATCGCGCAATGATTGTTGCGGCAAAGCACGTGCAACAGCATCCTCTGCGAGAGTCATATAGGCCTGCATCTGTGTTACGCGCATGGAGAAGTCATTGGACTGCGGGTCGGACCACGCCAGCTCGACCTCACGCTCACGAACAAGATGCTGAGGTTCGAGGAGGACAGAGCAGGGATGCCATTTCCCGAGATTCAAAGCCAGCTACTGAGCCGAAGTCAAGGAATTCAAGGTCGAGCAATTGCATTACGATCCGTCGGTACTAGGCCCACGATCCTCGAGCAGATGGACATACTGCTCCCTTCCACCTTGACTGGCCTCGACGCACCGGAGCCTTGGTCTTCCTTGCTCATCATGATAGGCCATCAACCTCCGCGAGTCCTCGCTCTGTCGGCCGGATGATAGACCCGACTGTGATGCCGCCCCATCCTCATCGATCGAGTCCGCTGGCCCCAGCGCAGCGAGCGTCAGCGCCTTGACATCCAGGAAGTCAAAGGCAGGCAGCCGCTTCCAATGCCGCGTCCGCAGCACCTCAGCCAAATACGCCGCGCACAGGACAAGACTGATGACCAGCTGCGCGATATGATACGGCGTCTGCCCGATGCGCACCGCGGCAAAGTGCCTCTGCACCGGCTGCGCCACCGCCTCGCCGGCATCGCGAGCGAGGGCGAGGAGACCCTGGTAGGTGAGCAGGTCGTCCGCGACCTCCGTGATCGCATTTTGCAGCGCGAGCTCCCACGACTGCTCCCACGGGGACCCGCCGCTCGCCGTGCCGTTGCCCGTGGCGACCAGCGTTGCGACTGTGGGCTGGTTGGCCAGGATGGCGTAGTAGAGGGCGCCCCAGGCCATGGAGGACGAGCCCATGCGTGACAGCAGGTCGAGGTCCAGCATGATGGCATCGGCGATGTTGCCGGTCTGGGCGAGAGCGGGGAGCTCGGACTGGGGCGTGACCGTGATGACGCGATCGATCGTCGAAACGTTGGTGGTGAAGTTCATGGGGGTGAAAGACACATTGCACAGTATATTCTGCCCATGCGCCCATGAGTCGGGCTGGGTAGCTGTCGCTATGTAATGTGCGCCTTGATACGGAAAAGCCGTCCATGCAAAGTAGCCAAAGGGCTGCGTATTGTAGCCATCGGATCTGGGCGCGGCGACATCGAAGGGAGGGATGGAGATGTTTCCCGTGTCCAGCACGACAGTGTCGGAGGACCACAGGCCGAGCAGTCCACTCTCAGCGCCAGTGTCCGTGAAAGGGAAGATGGTCGTGCTATTGGGCTGGGTATCGCACGAGACACTGGTCATGTAGCCCGACTCATTGTACGCATAGCCGCCATCGGTGGCATGGTATCTGGTGTTGGTGAGATTGAGTACTCCCGCGGAAGACCCTTTGCCATACGATCGTCCTTTGTACGTCCAAGTGCTGTTGCCTAGCTTTGGGTGCTCCCGTGGGACGAGGAGGGTAGTGGCGGTTGAGGCTGTCTGGATCAGATTGCCGAGTTTGGTCAAGACGATGCAGTTGTCCAGTACACGATATCCCGGCCCTCGTGGATCCGAGACATTGCCGCATTGTGTTATGATGGCGCCGTCGCTTTCTCGTGGGTACATGGTCCGGACCAGTGGTTGGTTGAAGAAGGGGACCAGCATCTCCCCGTCATCCCGTGAGGTCACTGTGGCCAGTGGGGTGAGCGATCCAGTCCACAGCGCAGCCAGCAGGGTGTTGAGCGACAGCATGAGGGCGACCGGAGCCAATCTAGTGCGCGCCAGCTTTGCGTCGAAACGCAGGATTGACACGGCGGACCAGAAGCTCAGCGTGCTCACGGTGGTCGGAGCGCGGAACAGCTGTATGCGTGTGGCGAAATTGATCAGAGAGCTCACAACCAGGGTCTGTGCCATGGACAGGATGCTGGACAGTATCTGCACGATGGTCTGGACCACATCGCGGTGCCTCCGGGTCAAGTCCGGCAGGCTGCCAATGTATCTTTGGTCTCGGATAAGGTAGAGAGTCAGTGAAGCCACCATGGTGTGCAAGCACAAGACCAGAGAGTGGCCACGCTTTGGAGACAAGCGAAGCGTTCTTCATCTCGATGTCTAGGATCGTGACACTACTGAGAAACAATGCCGCTCGGCCTGGCTGGACACAGCCGCCTTATCGAGACTTACGACGAGTGCACGAGCGGGTGGGGCACCTCAGCTCACCTGATCTGCGTGATGGACAGTGGCTGCAAGTGGGCAGCGTTCTGGCCCCCAACCGCACAAATTCTGCAGCCTGACCCAGCCTTGCATGTACCGCCTGGTCACGACGCACGTCGCAGCTGTGCGAGGTGTACCAGGTAGGGGTAGCGTCTCACATCGTTCGCCAGGCACCAGGACGAAGCATTCGCAAGATCTCAGGAGATGTACCGTCGCATTTGTATTTCCTCATCCTCCCACACAGATCAAGAAGGCTAGGGGTAAGCGGACGCTGCTTTGCTCTGCCCTTCCATTTCCCCTCCAGACCTAGCCGTAGGTGCATTTCGCAGCAGGTAGAGTGGATATGGAAGGGGTCAGTTTATGTAGAGGAGAGAAGTCGGAGATGCTGGCTGCGTGAAGTTGACCGTCGAAAATGCCAAGCTTTGTGGAGCGGGGCAGGTTCGGCCAATCACTGCCCCACCGTTCACGCTTCTCGGCGGCACATGCTAAGGTTGGACTGTATCGTTGGTGACTCCAAGGGCTGCATAGCTCACGAGACACATTCACGAGAGCACCTTGGGAACCCTCGACTGTACACCAGCCTCTCCCACCCCCAAAATCGCCACTGGCTTCTTATCGACGTCGATTGCAAGAATGTCCAGCTCGACCAGAGGCCGTGCAGGCAAATACTCCAAGGCGAAGCGAGGAGGTTAGGACTACACGCGTACGACTGCCAGGCCATCTACTAACACATCTTTAGGCGGCCGCAATTTCTCCAAGAACCTCCGACCCCTGGACGCGGATGGCGGCGAACGTAGTATGTGGGCCGAGCCTACCGCGGGGGGGGACAGCTCAGACGAGGACGACTCATCCGAGGAAGACTCCAGCGACGACGACGGTGCACCCAGTCAGGCGCCCGGCGGTGGCGAGGTGACTCGCGAGCAGCGGAAGGCGGCCACGAAGGCGAAGAAGGAGGCGGCGATCCGCAAGAAGAAGGGCACGGTGCAGGCCGGCGACATGCCGAGCGACAGCAGCGACGAGGAGGACGACGACGAGAGCGACGACATGCCCGCGAACCCCAACCTGACGGCCGCGGCGCGCAAGCAGGTCGTCCCCAAGGCCCCCGTGGCCCCGGACGCTGAGGCCGCCGCGCCGGCGAAGAAGCTGATCAAGAAGGACGCGGATCTGTCGCAGCTGTCGCGGCGCGAGCGGGAGGCGCTCGAGGCGCAGCAGAAGAAGGAGCGCTACCAGAAGCTGCATGCGGAGGGCAAGACGGACGAGGCGCGCGCGGACATGGAGCGGCTGAAGCTGGTGCGGCAGCAGCGCGAGGAGGCGGCCGCGCAGAAGGACGCGGAGAAGCAGGAGAAGGACATGCTGAGCAAGGAGAAGAAGGAGCAGATAGCGCGGCTGGACCGGCAGCAGGCGTTGAAGTCAGCGAGGGGCGCGCGGGGGTCGAAGAAAGGCGGGAAGGCTTGAGGTGGTGTTGGTTGTTCCTGTGGCCGGGAGCTGTGGCGAGGCTGCGGCTGGCGAGGACAAGCACTACATTGGGTTACGAGGCTTGCATGATGATAGCTGCATAGCGAGGTATAACGATGACATGCTTCCCACTACACTACGCCTCGTACTCCGTCGATGCAGTGCCCCATGCGCGTGGACAATCCATTCAAATGCGCGATCCACGACGACTTGGCGGGGAGCTCCTTGTGAGAGTGGCGTAGCGGCTATGTGCATCTATCTGTACATCTTAACACATGCAACACCCGAGCACGCCCCGTATGCACCTCTTTTGATCCCAGCAGATTCCCACCGCACCCAACCCACGCTATGCAGAGACAGAGACAGCCATCGCTTTCTTGCGCCCACACGGTCACCGCGACACGCGGCCAGAGTCACTCCCGTGCCTGACGACTTCCTCGGAGTGCAACTTACAGCCGCCTCTTCTCCCGTATCTCCTCGTACACTTGCACCTGGTCGCCGACCTCGAAGCCCTCCCAGGCCTCGAAGCCCATGCCGCACTCCGTCCCCTTGCGCATCTCCTGTACATCCTTCTTCACGTTCTTCAGCGAGGAGATCGTGCCTACAGGGAAGCCAGTCAGTCATTGTCTCACTCAGCCAGATGCAGGGCATGGGGAACTCACCATCATACACCTTCGCCCCGGCCCTCATCACCCTCACCCTACCACCTCGTCCCACCACACCGTTCCTGACCTTGCACCCAGCAATCCGCACCTTCTTGCGTCCACCAACCCCGATCTCGAACCCGACTCCCACATCCGCCTCACCGACCACGCGCTGCGACACGATCTCCGGCAGCCGCTCCTCCAACGTCGCCCTCACGTCGTCCAGTACGCGGTAGATGATGTTGTTCTCCAGTACCTTGACCCCTGCGCGAGCCGCCGTCGCCTTCATGGCTTCGTCAGGGGGCAAGTTGAAGCTGATGATGTGCCCGCGCGCGGCGTCCGCGAGCTCGACGTCCGAGGCGTTCAGTGGGCCGACGGTGGAGCGCAAGATCTGGGGCGCGATGAGCGGGGAGGCGACGGAGAGGATGTAGGCCGCCACGGCTTCCGCAGAGCCGGAGACGTCGGCCTTGATGATGAAGGGTACCGTCATCTGGCCGGTGGGCTCGTTGTCCTTCGTCTCTTCGGCGACCTCGTCGGGCTTCGGCGCCGCTGCGTTGGCACCAGCGTTGCCGTACTTCGCGGCATGAGCAGCAGCCTTCTCCCTCTTCTGCCGCTCCTGATCCAACCGCCTCGTCTCATTGATGACCTCCATATCCTCCGCAATCTTCCTCTGCTCCTCCAGCTCCAACCGATAGTCCACCACGTCCGTGGCCTTCTGCTCCGTCGGCGCCTGCAGCACCTCATCACCGGCCACAGGCTGATCTCGCCACCCATCCACCTCAACCGGCATTCCCGGCCCGCACTCCGCGACTGCCTGGCCCGCCTCGTTCTTCAGCGTCTTGACCCGCGCCCACGTCTGCCCAGCCACAACGATCGTCCCGGGCCTAAGGGTGCCCCTCCTGACCAGCACCGTCGCGACACGGCCCGAGTTCTTAGTCGTAGCCTCCAATACCCACCCCTCCACCACCCCCTGAGCCTCAGCCCGATGATCCAGGATCTCGGACAGCGTGACGACATTCTCCTCCAGCTCCTCCATCCCCAGGCCCGTCTTCCCGCTCACGGGCACGACCTGCGTCTCCCCACCGAAATCCTCGATCTCCACGCCATGCCGCGCGAGGTCCTGCTTCACGCGCTGCATATCCGCACCCTCCTTGTCCATCTTGTTCACCGCCACGATCATCGGCACGCCCGCGGACTGAGCATGTTTGATGGCTTCCAGCGTCTGCGGTTTGACGCTGTCGTCTGCAGCCACAACCAGGATCACGATATCAGTGACGTTCGCGCCGCGCTGCCGCATTGCCAAGAACGCCGCGTGCCCAGGCGTGTCGAGGAACGTGATCGTGCGCCCACTGTTGGCAAGCGGAACAGAGAAGGCGCCGATATGCTGCGTGATCCCCCCCGCCTCTCCAGCCGCCACACTGGACTTCCTCAAGTAATCCAAAATCGTCGTCTTCCCGTGATCCACATGCCCCATGATCGTCACCACCGGCGGCCGCGCAGGCAAGAACTCCTTGTCCTCCTGCGCGACCGGCGACGCGGCGACCAGATCCCGCTCTTCCTTCTCAGCGGCAGCCTGCGCCTCCCCGAAGACAGGCTCATACCCGTACTCCATGGCAATCATCCCGCTCGTCTCCGCATTCAGGATCTTGCCTGGGAAGATGTCGTCGTACCCCAGCCGCTCGAGGCGGTCGACGAATTGCTCGTACCTCGCGCCCAGCTGCTGCGCGAGCGTCGCGACGGACACGAATTCGGGGAGGCTGACGGGGGGACCCTGCTGGGCCCGACGCGCCTTGGCCTCGGCGCGCTCCACGGTCCTCTCCTGCTCCTTCTGCACCTTACGCTCGGCTTTACGGGCGTTGCGCTCGTCCCGGATCGCGCCGCCCTCGTCTTCCTCTTCGTCGTCTTCGTCGCGCCGTCGGCCGGCCCCGCGCGCCTTCTCCTTCCGCGGCGCGGCCTCCTCGGTGAACTTGCGCGAGCGCAGGACGCGCTCCGCGGGCTCCTCGTCCTCGTTCTCCGCCGGCTGCGTGAACTTGCGCGGTTTGAGCAGGCCCTCCCGCACATCGTCCACCGCATCCTCTCGTCCTCCCCTCGGCGTCCGCCTCTCCCCCTCCCTTGCCCCAACTGGCGCCGCCTTTTCGTCCGCCCACCCCCTACCGAATGGGTCACCCGTGACACCCTCCTGCCTCCTAGCAAAAGGATCTCCCCTTGCGCCCTCCCTCCCGCCACCAAATGCATCTCTCCTTACCTCATCTTCCCTCCCATTGAATACCTCATGGCCCTCGGACCGCGTCCTCCTAATCTGCCCCCCACCAGTGATCCTCCCCGGCCCAGGGCAATCAAACGACATGTGTCCGACCTCCCCACACTTACGACACACCGTGCGATTCGGCCCCGTACACTCCCGCGCAATGTGCCCGGCTTCGCCACAGCGCGCGCATTTCCTCCCCTGGGCTTGCGCCTGCTGGACCGTCTGTCTCAGATCGAAGGGAGACGACGTGGCGGGAGCGCGATGCTGCTGCTCCCCCCATCTCTGACTCTCCTGTGACGAGGCAGAGGGAGGAGGTGGTTGGGGGTCAAGATACGCTGGGTAGGACTGCTGCGGGCGCTGTTGCCGGTGCGCTTGGAACTGCCGGTCGATCCAGTCGGTGTCCTGGCCTTGACGGTGATCACGCTGTGGGCGTAAGGGCGCAAACGCTACCTGAGGTGCAGCAGCAGCAGCAGCAGCAGGGGGCGCGGTGTCCCGACGACGGAGGTGCTGCCACCCCGCTGCCTGCGCCTCGTCGAAGGCCGGCTGGTCTGGCCGGTAATCCTGCGGCTTGAGGATGGTGGCGCGGTAGCCGTGCGCGTCGGGCTGCGGCGGGACGTAGGAGCCGATCGTCTCGGCGGAGATGGGCTGGCGAGTCGGTGCCTGCGGGTTTGGATCGTTTTGCTGGTCAGGGACGGGGCCGGGCTGAGACGGTGGCGGCTGCGCGTCGTCCAGCCATGCGGATTGAGAGGGTTGGCGAGGCGGCGGAGCATTGTCCCGCCAGATCGACTGCGTGGGCTTCTGGGGGGCAGCTGGCGCTGCGAAAGCGGATCCCTCTCGCTCGGTACTTCGACGGGTGGGTGCAGTGACCATCGACGGCCGAGACGGTGGCGCACTGCGTTCCTGCAAGGACCCCGGCCTGCCAGCCTGCGCAGACTCGTCAAAACCGAAGCCACGGCCGATCGGAATTGTCCCCTCAGCGTCCCCAGATCTCCGTGCGCCCACATATTGCGAGGCCCTCGAGTCAGTCCCAGTCGAGTCCCGCGACGCCAGCTGTGTCTCGTCCCTTATCCCCAACGGCGCAGACCTCCCAAACCCATGGCCCTGCTCGCTCAGGGCATCACTCTCAGCCGCCCTGAGGCTCGGCGCCTGAGGCACGGGCCCCGTCCGATCAATGATAGGAGATCTCACAGGGGGGCCGCCGCGTGGGCTCCGCGCGCGCTGATCGAGCCTCTTTGCCTGCGCCCCCAACCCCGGAGCATGGGACTCGTAATCCTCGCGTGCAGCCTCGTGCGGTGCATCCACATCTGACGGTGCAGGCGCCTGGTGCTCATCCTCTCCCTCCGCCTGCCACGGGTTGGGCGAATCCTGAGCCTCCGCCTCCTGGGCCTTCTCTGCGGCTGGCCGCGCCACCTCCGCAGGCGCATACGCAGCGGAACCGCCCTCCCCGCCCTCGCGATCGAAGGCGTCGCTCCGGTGCCCCATCTCCGATGTGTTCTGGACCATCTCCGCCACCTGCTGCATCCCTTCCGTAGGAGCAGAGGCAACGGAGTCGTCCTCCACCACGTCGCGATCGGAGGCGCCATCTCGGTCCTCGGTCCACGCCGCATCTTGGACCTCAGGCGCCGCTTCAGGCGCCACCTCCGCAGGCGCATACGCAGCGGAGTCGCCCTCCACCCCGTCGCGGTCGAAGGCGTCGCCCCAATCCCCGTTCCCCGTCGTAGGCGCGTCGGCTTCCACAATGTTCGGGTTCTGCCCCACCGGCCGCTCCGCAAGAATATTATCGTACCGCCGCGCCGCCACCTCGGCATCCTCCTCCTCCGCTTGCCCCCTCTCGACACGCTGCGCGGGCCCTGCACCCCACCCATCATCCTTGATGCCCTTCCTCGCGGCCAGGGCGCCCGCTGCAGCATTGCCAAAGCTCGGCAACGAGACTTTCTGGGGCCGCGGGGCCTGCGCGCGTGTAGACGCGGGAGAACCGTCCCCTCGTGTGTCCGCGAAGGGATCGTCTTTCCGTGTCGGCCGCGGAGTCTGTGCTTGCGGCCGCGAGGCCTGTGCTTGCGGCCGCGGGGCCTGTGCTTGCGGCCGCGGGGCCTGCGTCTGCGTCGGCGCGAGGGGACCGGCCTCCCGTGTGTCCGCGAAGGGGTCGTCCCTCCGCGTCGGCCGCGGGGTCTGCAACCGCCTCGACGCCAGCAGACCGTCGCGCCGTGTCCGCGCGAGGGGTCGTCCCGGGGCCCCCTGGCCGGCCTTCGCTTGCTCGGGGCGCGCGGCCGCCTCAGCCGGCGGCGGCGCTTCCAGGTTCAGCGTCCGTGTCGGCCGCCACTTGGCCAGCTCGCTCGCACTTGGTTGCCGCTGCGGGACGGCATTCTCGGGGAAGAGCCTGCTCTTAGGTAGCGCATCTTGCTCGGGAGCGTCGTACCTCATAATCCTCATGAGCGGGCCGGCGTGCGCGGGCTCCCCCGCCTGGCCTTCCGGTACCGATAGCGGGGGCGGTGCACCGGGACCTGGCCCGGGCGAGGGCGAGGGCAGATCGGGTCCGCCTCGGGGCATCAGCACGAGCGTCCGCTCGTTCGGATGCAGCCCAGAGCGTTGCTTGCTGATCGCCTCCGCCTTGAAGAAGGCCCTTCGCGCCGCACTGGCCTCCCGTTTCGCATCCGCGTCCCGCTTCTTCGCCGCCGCCGCCGCCTCCACCTTCACCTTGGCCTCCGCCGCGGCGGCAGCTTCAGCTTTGGCCTGCTGCTGCCTCCACTTGCCCGCCAGCTGTGCCCGTTCCGCCTCGTCCTTCCGCCGCTTCGCACCCTTGATCTCCCGCTCCTGCCGCACCTCGGCCTCCTTCGCTTCCTCGGCCTGTCGCCGCTGGAGTTGAAGGGCGGCGTGCTGCGCGCGCTCGCGACTCTGGCGCAGCTGGCGCAGGCGGGCACGCTCGGCTTGTTCCGCGCGGGTGAGGGTCGAGGTGGGGTCGAAGGTCCATGGCACCTGTTCCGGGATGCTGCTGCTGCCGTTGCTGTTGGAAGCGGAGTCCGGGGCACTGGCGGCGGCGGCGGCTTGTTGACGGGCGGGATGACCGGTGTTCAGACGGCGGCGGGCGGAGGGGTAGGAGAGGAGAGGGGGAAGGTCCCCGGCTAGGCGGCATGCGCAGACGAGGCAGAGGGACTGCGCTGAGGAAGTCTGGGAGGCATCAGTGGACACTCAGGCGGCAGTGATTGATTGATTATTACCCTCAAGTAGCGCTGTCGTCGCATGGCACACGGAGACACGGACAATGGCTTGTGTGGGAGATGCACGTGCACACACAAATCCGACATGCACCATGCAAGCCTCGGGAAAGCCGTCTTCGCCGCAGAGGCCGAGGAGCCGCCGCGAGCTGTGCATGACGCTCTCATCCTCCCTTCCATCCCTTCCACCTCTCCTACACCACCACCCCTAGCCCATGCTGTCTACATCCACTCCGCCCACGATGTCCCGCCCCGCCCAGCTGACCCAACACTACACCCGCCTCCTGACCCGCTGGCCCGTCGACCGTCTCCGCCCCGACGAGCGCTCCTTCCAGCACCTCCTGCGCCAGCGCATCCAAACCCCACCCACGGCCGTCGCGGCCGCGGAGAAGGAGGTCAACGCCGCGTACCTGCTGCTGGACAACGCCTACACGAAGCAGTACCCGCTGCCAAGCTCGCTGATGGAGCCGGCGAGCAATCCGACGATGTATGTGGATCTGAAGCGGGAGTTGGTGGAAGCGCCCGACAGGACTTGGTGGGGGAACTTCAAGAAGCGCATCACGGGGATGGTGAGATTACGGTAGAAAAATGGGGTGGAGGAGGATGTTGTGGGTGTTCGCGGCGTGCGTGGGCTCGTGGTCACTGCGGCGCTGGCTTGTCATGTTTGCTTGCTCCAGTGCTTGCTGGGACTGGGTGAAGCGGTGGACTCCAGTGACTGTGGAAGCGTGCCTGCAACTATATGGCGTCGACGTATCGCTCTCCTGGAAGCTCAATATCTCCCAACTACCAACATCGACTCACGCCCATCGACACCGACATGATGAACACCACGACCAACACCGCGACCAGCAGCTCTCCCACTCCAACCGAACACGCCGCAACATCTTATCCCCACCAATCACTCTCTGCCACAACCTCCTCTAAAATCGACGTCGTGGCCATCTTCCCCCTAATCAACACCACGCACCCCGACGCCGCCGTCGGCGTCCCCCTCAAGCACGCCTACGAGGTCGCCGCCCTGCGCCCCATCCCTGGCATCACCCTCGCGAGCCGGCCCGCGATCAACTATACCAACGCCGTCTACTGGCTCAACGAGGTCTGCCTGCACACCATGTCCTCGGTCGACTTGAACGCCTACTGCGCCTTCGTCACCCACCAGGCCGGGCCCTTCAACCACTGGGCCGCTATCCTCCGCAAGCACCTTATCCCCGCGCACAAGGCGGTGTTTGAGGAGCTGTGGCTGTACATGAGGGCCTGGCGGGAGCGGAAGTTCAAGCGCCTGCCGCCGGTGGCCTGGACGAACATGAATAAGACGAGTTTGTTCGAGTTCATGGGGTCCGAGAATGTGCCGGACCATATGGTACCGGACGATGTGCTGGAGAGGCGGAGGAAGGGGTGGGGGAGCGGGTGCATCGCGACGGAGGGGCGGCTGGTGAGGGAGATAGAGGAGGCGCGGGTGGAGAGGCTGGCCAAGGCGGAGAGGGCGAAGGCGGAGAAAGCTGCGGGGTTGGATGCGGGCGTGCGTGCGTTGGCAAAGGAAACCGAAGGGGTCGCGCCCGAGTCTGCTGTGGCGCCCCGCCAGGAGCCACCGGAGCGGAAGGTCGACCGACAGTCACCGGTGGAGAGGGCGAGGTTAGCAGTAGAAGCGGCACGTGTGGCCAAGCTGGACTCGCGCTCCGCCGCCACCCGCACGGAGAAACGCCCCTCGACGAGGCTGGAGACCATCCCCGAATCGGACGACGCATCCACCACCCCGACCCAACCTCCACCCCCCTGTGCACCTCCGAGTACTACGCCTACAATGACACCGCCACCTACCCCACCACTTCCGCCTCCACCCCACAACTCGCCCGACCCAGCCAACAACACCTCAGTCCCGGACCATGACGACGACGCCGCCGCGAGCACCTCCTCTAGCAAAGAGACCGCGGCTTCGGCCGAGGAGGTAAGTGACCCGCAGATCCGCGCGCACGCCGGACAACCGCTGATGGAGGAGATAGGGGAGCGGGCGCCGCTGATGACGACCACGGAGGCGGAGCAAGCGGAGAGGGCTTTTTGTCGTGTTTGGGGAGGGATGGTGGCGGGAGCAGGGGTTGTGAGGAGCGGAGAGTGGGGCGGGGATTGACCTTGCCCGTGATGGAGTTGTGGAGGGGGCGTAGTCCGGGTCGGGGGATGGGCTGCGGAAGTTGTGGATGACAAGGGGAAGGACGGGGGGCGGCAGGGGCCGACTCCGTTCACGATGACCCCCCTACCTTGGCCAATGGCAAGGCTTCATCATTTACATGATGCCGTTACTTGTGATCCATCCTTGGCTCGAGGCAGTCCTCCGCTGTGGGGTACTTCCCTTCGCTCCTCGCGGAGACACTTTCGTAGGGTGATGACGACGGCGAGCGTAACGAGACTCGGCGGACACGCAAGCTCGACTCCAGGTCCGCGGAATGAGGACCGGTGATTGTGGAGGTGGGGAGGACATGTGGGAAGGACGCGATCCCAGCAGCACCCCAGCCGTGGCATGCGTGATGGTGACGATTGACAAACCATCGCGGCATTTCGCCCGTCTGCTTCCACTGCTCGGCAGGGATCTGGGCCGCTGGAGGATGAGGGAGCACAGCGAGCCCGTCTGGACGGGAGAAAGCGTGTCCAAGTCGGCGTTCAGTCTTATCACCATCGGGTCCATCGAAGGGAGGTCGACCTGGCTGGTAGCCCACTGACGCCGTCGACCCCCCGGGGCGTGGAAAGGGCGGGCAGCTCACGACAACGTCCGCAGCTGTGTACGTGGGTGCAAGTCGCGTCACCGTGAATCCCAGCATCGCGCTCCATCCCCGTGACTGCGAACATGCCCACAAGGCTCTTCCTCGTGCAACGCGAATGCCGCTTGAGCCGCTCGTCACGCCAGCAGGTACAATCTGCGAGATCTCTCCTCTCGTGGATCGTTCCCGCACGTCCCCGCAGGCCCAAACGCCCCCTGGTCTGTTCAGCGATCGCGTCGCACAAGAGACCGTGCGACGGTGCCGTCTCCGAATCCCGCGCAGGGGGAGAGGCTAGGGCCAGGAGTCGTCTCCGGACGCAAGATAGGCGACGCGTCGCGCACCGCAGAGATCTCGATGCGTTTCATCATCACCTCATCAGGATGATGCGAAGGCGATCCGGAAGCCAAGGGTCCCGCGCGCGCGCGACCCTCCACGTGTCGCAGCCCCCCCCGGCGACACTCGATTGGCCGTGGGCGTTGGGGTGGGTGCGAGTGGTTGAGATGCGGGGCAGGCGCGGCCCACGCGGTCGTGCAGACGGGGATGCAGCGCCGGCTGCGTCTGCGAGTGGCATCCGCGCTGCTCCGGCTGCAGGCAGGAGGCAGGGTGCGTGTGCGGGATCTGCGGGTGGGGGGTTCGGAGGATTTGCCGTCGCGCGGGCCGGGGGTGCCGGCCAGATCTCGCTAAAGGGGGGGGGTCCTGGGTCGGTTTCTGTGCGACGCGATCGGAGACGTGCACGAATCTGGGATGTGGAGTCGCCGATCTTGGGGACGGGGACACAAGATGCGAGTGTGGCAGTCCCCATCGATCAGGAACGCCGTTCGTCCCGCACATGGATACACGACCGACGCCTCTCGATACATGTCACCTCTGCATGCTGGGGAGCGGGTGAGGTGAGGCGGCGTGATGAGGCTGGGCTGCGACGGCTCCCACGAACCGACCTTACATGTACCTCCGTACTCTGTACACCTACCGACCCTGCTCTGAGATGCGATAGGCAACTGGGACTCGGACTCCCCTCTCCATACCCTGCTGCCGCTCCCCCGGGACCAGCCAGTCGATGTCCGCGACGCCAATCAGAATGCACACAAGGGCGTCGCGCGGCGCACAGTGCCTCTCATCAATGGCCAAGTAGTGCGCAGCGTGCGGCTGGGAGACCTCCACCATGCGCATAAGGCGGCGTGCATGCGTCGGAGACGCATGGTGAGCCGGGTACCGATGCCTCTCAACCTCGTGGATCGTGACTGCTCTTTGGCGCCCAAGGTGTGATGAACGCGGCTGGCGGGGCGGGCACATCTGACTGCGCTCGACCCTGGTGCGTGAGCGGGCGATCAGCTGTGAGACGGGCGGGACGGTCTTGATGAAGCCGCGAGTCAGCAGTGCAGGAAACCCGTGCCCGGCACTCCAACAGTGAGTGTGATTCGAGACATCGTCACTCGAGTCGCTCGCAAACCGGTGCTCAACGGTAAGCTCGGCACAGGGTGTGCGTCGTATGGTTGGCAGCACGTCAATGTCGTGAGAGCGGAGTCCGAGCTGCTGCTATCAGTAGTAGTGTTGAGAGTCGTAGTCCTGCTCCCCCGCCGAATAGCACGAAGAGCCGCAAAGCCACGTTCTTGCCGCCGGCGCCCTGCCATTGGACCACTTCGCCCACCGGACACAGATCCGTGTGGGAGATTGCGCGACACGATAAGCTGCTCGTCCATCAGCCACCGCCGACATGGACACGCCTGAGATCTACCGCACCCGGGATCTCAACCGCATGAGGAGCGTGAGCTGCACCTCCACGTCCATTGGATCGAAGGGTTGATTCCCATGCCTCGCATGTGTATCCTTCGCGATGACACGGGACCCGCTTGCTTGTTGTGTGCTCGCAAGCCCATGAAGCTTCGACACGAACCGATGGCGACTCGTTGCCAGGGCACAACGACCCGTCATCTGCGCCAGTCAGCGCCTCCGTCACACTGCATGTGATCGCACAGTGATCCGCACCGCACAGATGGCAGAGTGCAGGTGGCAGATGCGGCGCCACCGTCAAGACCTTCCCACGCGAGGGTGGCCAACGTGGCCCCCTGCCCGCGCCTGCACGCTTCACAGATTAGATTTCCGATAACGTGTGGCGAAGGGTGGAGCTTGTTTCTGCGATCGGAGACTTCGCGACTGCCAGGGTGGGACTGCATGTCTCGCGCTGCGCGGAGAGCCCCCTGTCGTGGGCAAGGAGGAGCACCTTACCGTTCGGGACAGGGCCGAGTGCTGTGCCATTATCATCAGCTGTCGCTGCGATTGTCTCGCATTCATCAGATAGTGAGGCCTCAGACCACTTGTTCCCTAGTCCCAGAAGTGGCGAGCAGGGAGAGCAGCGCAGTCCATCTGCCTGACACGCCTAGCGAATCCGCCCTTCTGGCCGAAGTCGCTGGCCCGGCCAATGCGGTGTCGCGCGACGATCGTCGAAACGCACGCTCGTCACACCCGAAGATTTCAAATCTCGATCGCGGAGCACTAGCCCCCGTTGTCTCTGCTAGCGCCGATCCTAGCGCAGAGCGGAGTAAGATCTTCCCGCAGCCAATGGGCCCTCGCTCGGGAATGTCTCGTTCGAGCGATACGAGCCTCCTGGACAATGGCTCCACCGTGGATACCGCCCGGGATCAGAGACGGTCCATCGACGAGTGGTGCTGAGCGTCTATGAGTTCGTACCGTCCGATCTGCCGCGAGGATCATCAGGTTTGATGCCGGAGCTGATAGCCCTCAGCCTTTTGCGCAAGCTGCACACACATGGGCAGATCGGAAAGGCCAGGTGCCGGGGCAGATCTGGTGGGCCCTGGCTGTGGGTGAGGCGTCCGCTAGGCGCGATTCGATCGCGCCATGACGTCCGGAGCTCCTGTCAGAATGTGGCCGAAGTGAGGAGGTGCGAAGCATCGTTCCACCTGCGCACCTTGCCGGATTGGTGGTACGCCACGCGATCCGCCCACAAACGAAGTGCACATGGCCGCGCGCCCAATGGCAGGAAAGCGTCGCACCGCGGTGTCATGGCAGTGGCCGGGCACAGCAAAGTCTGCCCGGCGCCGACCAGATCCCGCTCGAAGCGGAAGGGATGTGGAGCAGCGAGGGAGAGCTTGGCCGGGGAGTGGCAAAGCGGGAAGGAGAGGAGATTTGATCGGCCTAGCGAGATCGCAGCCAGATCCTCGCGCACGCCCCTCCACCCGACGAGAAGTGCCTCAGTGGGGCAGCCTGGGCGCGCAGCCGCTCACGGCAGAGCTGGCTCGATTAGCGTGGGGAGCTAATGCGCGCTGGCCGCTCATGGCTCCGAAGCGATTGCGCTGCGCTGCGCTGCGCTGCGCTTAATACACCTGCCGTCGCCGCCCAGCGGCCGCATCTTCTCCCTTCGTCGCGCTCCCAGCTCAATCACGCTGCACCCCTCCCAGTGACATTTGTTATTAGACAAATTGAGGATCCCACTCAATTCTGGCCTGATCAACATACACCTGTGTCTCCCCGCCACACCTCTCTCCGTCGCCACTCCACCTACTCAGCAAGCTCACCCCGCACCGCAGCCGCAGCGATCCAGTCTCGACTCGTCGAAGAATCAGCTCACGGCAGCTCCGGGACGACAACCGCTCTTGCCAGCTTGGCCATCGATCGCTAGATCTCATCGAGCTCGCCCACGAAACATCATTGGACTTGTGTTCCGACATACCATCGTGATCCACATCATCGATCAAGTCCCTGACACGTACGCTCACCTGTCGCTCCATCCTCGATGGCCCCCATACTGACAAGTCGTCATCATGCAGTATTTCACGATGCCTCCCGTACGGACCAGCATGTCGTCCATCAAGCCGATGAAGACGGAGCGGACACACGAGGAGAACCAGGAGCGCGCGTACATCGCCGCCTCCCGCCGCAGCGACCGCAGCCTCGAAGCCCGTGTCGAGTCGGCTCGGCGAGCCTCGGAGATCCACAAGCGACGCACCGGACGCTCGCTCCGTGTCTCTGAGCAGGACGTGATCAACGAGGAGATGTACGAGGAAGAAGACGACGACCTGCCCATGCAGTATCGCCGTCTGACCGCTCATCTCCAGACCCAGAACGCGGACTTCAACCGCCGCTTCCAGGCCTTCATCGTCAACCAGGTCGCCATGCGCCAGGGTCTTGGCAACGCCGCGGCCGACGGCATGCCGATGAACCCGATGGGCAATCAGTACCAGCAACCCGGACAGTTCATCAACCCGGGCTACATGCAGATGCCGCAGCAGCCCATGCACCCCAATACCATGATGCCGCCGCAGAGCTTCAGCCGGACGCCGTCGAGCTACCGGCAGCAGCCGTACCCGATGCCGCAGAACAACGTGCAGAACGTGCAGGCCAACTACCACAACCACGGCCGACCGCTCTCGATCGCCATGCCCCAGAACGCGCCGCAGCTGCACCATCAGCAGTCGCAGTCCGCGCAGGCAAGCCCCGTCGACACGAAGTCGTTCGATGATCGCCGCATGTCCCTGCCCGTCCACACCACGCTGCCGCACACACCGGTCTCCCAGCAGAGCCAGGTGCCCTCGCCCACCCACGCGGCCTCCCGCCCCATCTCCCGCACCGGCTCCAACGGCACCGCGTCCACGCCGCAGTCCTACTACAAGCAGGAGCACCCGTCGCCCCAGCAGACCGCCTCGCCCCCCGACGCCCGGCACTCGCAGCTGCAGCACCCGCAGCCGAAGCACACCGCGCCGCGCCGGCAGGAGATGCTGCCCTCGCCCTTCACCGCCGGCTTCGACCAGCAGATGAACGCCGGCCTGGCGCCCCTCAGCATGACGCTGCCCCTCGACGCGCAGCAGATCCTCGCCGACTCGTCCTCGCTGGACCCCCACATGTCGATGATGTTCAGCCCGCAGACGTACTCGTACAACCCCAACGGCAGCAAGCCGCGCAGCCAGCACAACACGCCGCCCCTGCGGAGTTATGACGGGCTGAGCCAGACGCTCACCGCGCCCGCATTAGACACGGGGTTCACGGGCTTCGACCCGAGTGCGTTTGTGCAGTCGCCGCCGTCGGCGGCGTACATGGACCCAGCGTACACGCCGCAGACGCCGCAGTTCGGCTTCGGCGGGATGGGGTTTGACAATGGCTTCGGCGGGGACCTGTTCAAGAGTGGGTTTGATGTCAGTGGCGATGTCACGCCGCAGGAGATGGACTTCTCCACCATGTTCAGCTTCCCGGACCCGTCGTCGCAGGAGGAGCAGCCGCTGGCGTAGAGGGTCGCTGTCTCTTGAGCTCGCCGGCTCGTGCTCATACCGACTCCGCCCACCATGTAGAGCTGTCTCGGGCTTCATTGGCCAAGGCTTTACGCCACCTCATCGCCGCCGCCGCGCATCGGCCTCGCCCGGATCTGCACCAGCATACCTGGCCTCCGAGCCAGCTGCTCGCCGCCAATGCCATGGCATGCGCTCCCGCTTTGGCATTACCGGCGCCGCCCCCTCGCCTCCAACCCCGCTTGGAGCTGACCGCGCACCACTGTACTATCCGACTCGAGCCTCCGCCTCGGGTCACCGACTCTTCACTTCTCTGTACCAATACGCAACCGCACATCTTGGATGATATGCAATGCCCACGAGAATCACGACACCCGCACACGATTTGGCGCACTCCTGGCGTTGAAACTGCTTGTCTCTGCCCCAAGGGGTATTTGGGTGGGGTCCCCCCCGCGGGTGTGAAAGCCCGGGGGGTCGCCCCACGGAGACTGTCTCGTATGAGACTGGGGCCTTTTGGCAACCGGATGGGGCGTCCTGGAAAGTAAGCAAGGTAGGCGGGTGGCGGATATGGGGGGTAGGATAAATAGTTTGCTGCGTGGTTATTAGATGCACGCAGGTAATAATATTGGATATCAACCGCCATCATCACCTCGTTGTCTTCACCGTGTTCGCACCTCCAGGCAGTGCAAGCATGTCACGCATATTTTAGACCTGGGTAGCGGTCTCGACTTCGCGATAGGCGTGGGCCAAATCAGTAGCGTTGGCACCACCTCATGGACAGCGAGATCGTGGAAATGAACCGAGTTGCCTTGCGCCATGAGGTCGATCTGGCCGACTTCAATATCGGCCGGGCATGAGGCGCGGGACTTCACAGCGTCTCTCTGGACGCGTCGCTCGCACGAATGTCCTGCACAAGGCCGCGCTTCCCCCATCGCTGCCGCAACCGTGACGGCGCCCACCACCTCACGGCGCCGCTGATCGAGTGAACACGTCATGTCACCAGTAGACTGGGGGTGCAGCACAGTTGGGCCGAAGGTGGTGTATCGTATCGTGTGTATGTACAAAGTCCGGATACGCCTTACATGCGTGCCCAACGGCACGAGGACGCCTGCCGCGCCCGTCCCATGGCGAGAGCCGGGGCCCAGTAGTCAAGGGGACTATTGATCGTCGAGCACGTGCAGGTACTTCTTCTCCTCGCGCTTCTCCCGCTCCGTCATGGGCGGGAGGTCGTAGTAGGCGGCGCTGCGGTAGTGTTGCTGCGCACACTCGTTAGCACGTGTCCCTGCCTCACACCTTGAACTCCTGCTGCCGTGCAGGGAGGACGCACCAAGTACTTGAACGTGAAGTTCGCGATGTCCCCCGGTTCCATGTCCAGGTCCGCGAACGTCTTCGCCGTCTTGTCGATCTTCTGGTCCAGGTACTCCCGCTCCACCGAGTCCCTGCTCCCCACCGGCCACCAGAGCACCTTGTTCAGGACCTCCAGCATCGGCGCCATGATCACCTTGGGCACGTTGATGTGCCGCCGCGTCTTCATGATCTCCTTGTCCACCATCTCCTTCAGCTCCATCATGCTGTACTCCTTCGGCCCGTACAGCTCGTACGTCTGGCCCACCGTGCTGTCGTCGAACCCGATCTGCTCGAGCGCGGCGCCGACGTCGATGCAGTGGACCGGGTGGAAGCGCTCCTGCATGTAGTTCGTCGACAGGATGTTCGTCGCTTGCGCCAGGCGGTGGAGCAGGCGGTCCTCGAAGCCGAAGAGGGGCGCGGGCCGCACGATGGTGGTCTCCGGGAAGATCTGCTTCGCGACCTGCTCCCCCTGGTACTTGGTCCGGTAGAATTTGGAGGGGGAGTTGGGGTCGGCGGAGTGCGAGGAGACCTGGATGAAGCGGTCGATGTCGTACTTGGCCACGGCGTCGGCGATGCGGCGCGTGCCCTCCACGTGCACGGCGTCGAAGTCGAAGTTCTTGGTCTCGTAGTCCCGGCCCACGAGGTTGAACACGATGTCGGAGTGCCGCACGCTCTCTTCGATCGATGTGGCGTTGCGGAGGTCGTACTCGATGAAGACCACCCTGCCCAGATCGCCGGAGACTTTGAGGTGGCGCTTGGCGTACTCGTCGCGGAAGGGGACCACCACCGTGCAGCCTGCGCGGGCCAGGCGGTTGACGATGTAGCGGCCGAGGAAGCCGGTGGCGCCGAAGACGGTGGCGGTGTGCCCGCCGAGAGAGCTGCGCCCACCTGAGATGCGGAGGATGGGTTTGCCGGTGCGCGTTATGGCGACGTCGGACTGGATGTGTCGGCGGAAGTGGAGGGGGAGGAGGGAGGACTGGCGGAGGGCCGGGGCGGAGCGGCAGAGCTGTCGGGAGAGAGCCATGGGACTTGTGGCGAGGCCCGCCATGGCCAGTGAGTGGAGAGGAGAGTGTCGACAGGGATCTGGGTCGTCAACGGTGTGTAGTCGTCGTCGGCGCCAATGGTCGAAGCTCGATCTAGGTGCCTAAGGCTGCTATATCATGATGACTCGCGAACGAATATATTCTGCCCCACGAACGAGCGCACACGTCGCACCGCCAACTCACCACACGCTCACGATGCCCGCCGCCACGATGGCTTCCGCCGAGAACATGGGCGACGTGCTCCCCAAGATGATCCAGAACCTCGACCGCCACCTCGTCTTTCCCCTCCTCAATTTCATGGAAGAAGAACTGCCCGAAGACGAGGACGCGAGCGGCGTCACGAAACTCAAGTATGCCCTGCTCAAGGAGACCAACATGAGCGACTTTGTCGGCGACCTCTATGCCCAAATCCACAATCTGGACGAGCGACCAAACGACTTCGTCAAGAAGCGGGAGAGCGTGCTGGAGCAGCGCGCGAAATACGAGGAGGAGACGCAGAAGATCCAAGAGCTTCTCGCAGACGGCGAGGTCGTCGGCAACCTGCGCAGCGACAAAGAGAGCAATATGAAGTATCTCAAGGACAACCACGACGTCACCGAAGCCATGGTCGAACAACTGTACTCGTTCGGCCAATTTCAGTACTCCTGCGGCGACTACGAGTCCGCCTCGGAGCTCCTTTACCGCTACCGCATCCTCTCCCTCGACAATGAGCACGCCAACGCCGCGACGTGGGGCAAGCTGGCCTCAGACATCCTGACCACGAACTGGGAGTCCGCGCTGGAGGAGGTGCAGAAGCTGAAGGAGAGCATCGACGGCCGGCTGATGAACAACCCGCTGGCGCAGCTCGAGCACCGCACCTGGCTCATCCACTGGTCTCTCTTCCCGCTCTTCAACCACGAGCCCGCCCGCGAAACGCTGACCGAGATGTTCTTCTCCCCCGCCTACATCAACACCATCCAGGTCTCCTGCCCCTGGATCTTGCGGTACCTGGTGGCGGCCGTCATCACCAACCGCTCGCGACCGGGAAATAAGACCAACTACCTGTATGGCAACTACCAGAGGCAGTTGAAGGATCTGGTGCGGATCGTGCGGCAGGAGCAGTACGAGTACAACGACCCCGTCACCGCATTCGTGAAGGCGCTGTACGTCGACTTCGACTTTGAGGAGGCGCAGAAGCGGTTGTTGGAGGCGGACGAGATCCTGAAGACGGACTTCTTCCTTGTCGCGACTGCCGAGTCGTTCATGGATGCAGCGAGGCATTTGATCTCGGAGAGTTACTGCAAGATCCACCAGCGAATCGATATCAAGTATGTTAGCCCCACCGCGTGTGCAGGACATAAGGCAGAGTGCTAATGTGAGCCTCAGGGATCTGTCGACCCGGCTTGGCCTATCTAGCGACGAGGGCGAGAAATGGATCGTCAACTTGATCCGCGACACGCGCGTGGATGCGAAGATCGATTACCAGGCGGGTACGGTGATCATGAATCACCCGCCGATGAGCGTGTATCAGCAGGTCATTGAGCGGACAAAGGGCGCGTTCTTCCGGACCCAGGTGCTCAGTGCTGTGGTCGCCAAGTAAGGCGGCGATGATCATGATACTGATGAGTATCTGATGAGGCAAAGAGGTTTTCGAAGATACAGCGCTTGCAAACCGCGACGCGGGGCGAGAGTGAGCCGGAGAGTGATGAGTGGTCGTGGCAGGGCAGGCTAGGGAAAAGCATTACCGGGCTCTTGTGGATTAGCGTGGCGTTACGGCTTAGCATTGACGACCGCTGCTGCACGTAGCGAGCATGACCACCGCTGGTACGTGGGATCTGGGAGTGGACGGGACGCGGCGGTGTGAATACTCGCCTGCTTGCTGGCAGGAGGTGGAGGGTGGGATCGCTTCCTCTGACGGCTATCGCGTACGGCGTCTGATGAACATCCTGGACGTCGACTCGATGCCTAGCTTTTTACGAAGCCTTCTGCGTCAACAACTCCGCGAGTCGGAAACGTCATCCCTGAGTATCGATTGCCCAGGGTGCACTGTGCTGCCTTCACATGTCGCTCGCCAAGCCTCTAGCAATTCGTGTGCGGCTTGAGCCGCACTGCGTGATCCCGACTTCGACGGTCTGTGAAATGCGGCTGTGACATGCGGACCACCTGCGCTGCTGCCATACTGATCAAGGTACGTCGTCTCTCATCAACAGCACCCATCCACGTCTCCCCCTATACTGTCGCCGTGTAGTGGCGGATCCGGAGACGCTGCACCATAGCCGTCCAATATCACACAGCCTCAGACCATCTACTCCCAATGCACAATGCATATAGTACAACGCCTCAACTGATCATGTACACGTAGTCCCCCTGGCTGCCCGCCCTTGACGGCCATTCCGTTCACCCAAGATGCCAGCCATGCTCGATGACCCCACAGCGCCAGCCATCTACCGCGTCTCCGGCGCCCCGCCCTACCTGCTCCCAGGCGACCCGCACCCCATCGACATCTCGCCCCGCCAGGTCACGCTCCGCGACCGCGTGACGATTGCGACACTGATCCCCTTCACCTCGCCCCAGCAAGTCCCGCACAAGCTCACCGCGTACCTCTGCGCACTGCTCAATCGCGAGATCGAGAAGGGCGATACGTATCCCATGATGGAGCCCATGCCGTTGTCCTCCTTCGGACCTTACTGGTTTGCTAATTTCGCTGCCGTGATGCTGTTGGGCGATCTGCAGAGTGTGGAGGAGGTCGAGCGGATGGAGACGCGGGGCGTGGATTGGAGCAGGGAGTGCTTGGGCAGCTTCTACGTCAAGCCCAACTACCCTGGGCGGAGTAGTCATGTCTGCAACGGCGGTTTCCTGGTCACAGACGCTGCGCGTAATCGCGGCGTTGGACGGCTAATGGGCGAGGGGTATCTGGAGTGGGCGCCGCGGCTGGGGTACACGTACAGTGTCTTCAACCTCGTGTACGAGACTAATGTCGCTTCCTTGCGGATCTGGGATGCCCTGGGGTTCAAGCGGATCGGACGGGTGAAAGGGTGCGGGAATCTCAAGTCTTACCCGGACCAATTCATTGACGCCATCATCTTCGGCCGCGAGCTGGGCGGTGAAGGCGACGAGTATGTGAGCGAGGAGCGCTTCGACAAGATTCGCTTCTACCTCAAGACTGGGTCGTACCCCGCTGGCAGTGATCGCGCGGAGAAGTCCCGCTTGCGCAGCGCCGCGACGCATTACCGTCTGATCCCTAATCCGGATCCCGATCCGAACGGTAGCGGTGGGGTAGAGGGCGAGGACGACAAGCTGATGCTGAAGGGCAAGGAGGTGGTGAGTGATCCGCACAAGCAGTACGAGATCGCGCGGAGCATCCATGCGGCGGGGCACGGCGGGATCAACAAGACGACGGCGAGTATTGCCGAGTCCTATCATTGGGTGCGCATCAAGGAGACGGTGAGTGCGGCGATCAGGAATTGTGCGGAGTGTAAGGATGTGACGCCCAAGCCGAGTCAGGCTTACGTGGATCGCATTCGGAGCAGAGGAAGAGAGGCGGCCGCGCCTATGGCACAGTTGGGGCAAGTAGGAGGGCGGGAGATGGTTGTCGCGGGCGCAGAGGACCCTGCGAGATCGTCCGAGCAGCAGCAGCAGTCCGAGCCGTCGTATGACGATGGCAGTGCTCCTATGCCGGACGGTCTTGCGGATGCTGGTGTGCAGCATGAGGCGCCAATGGCGAATATGCACTACCCCCCGGCGCTGGACTACAGCGACATGCCACTCGACCCTCAAATCATGCACGGCTGGGCGCGGCAGGATGCTGCCCCGAGGTATCCGCACGCGCCTGGCTCGCACACTGCGCATAACGGCGATGATGCTGATCCCATGGCCATCGACATCGCCCCCGACGACGATGCGTTGGCGCGGTCACTCGCCGTGGAGTTGCGAGCCGACCACAGTGATGGTGGTGGTGTTCACACGCGCGCCGGCTTCGAGGTGCAGGGTCCGAGCGAGGTGTCGGTGGAGCAGGCGTACATGATGCCACAGCCACAGCAGCTGTCGAGGGAGCGAGATGCTTAGCAGCAGACTGCAGCGTTGATAGCTGCCTTCAATACTGCTGCGAAAGCGCAGGACAGTGGCGCTGTGCACCCGTGGTTTTGAGCCGCATCTACGGGTGGACGATCTGTGGGCACATGGTATTGGTCTGTAGCACCAGACGCCGGGGCTTTATATGCATCTATAGCTACGGTATATGGTCCCTGGTTCTCGGATTCAAGCAGCGGCCACGTGCGTGCCCCAGTCCATTCATGAACCACGAGCGTGTCATGAATCCGAGATACTCCAACCTCTTTGTCAAGACAACGTCAGCACGGTTCTGCTGCTTGTGTGAGGACTCGTTTGACCATTTGCAGGTCACGCTCCACGTCTACCTGCCAGTTGGCGATGGCGATACGCACCGCACCTTGGCCATCCCATTGGGTGGGACTGACATAAATATCGCGGGTGGCATTGATCCGCTCGACCAGTGACGTGTTGAGCTGGTCATCTTTCGCCCGGAACAGCACAATGATGTAGATGCTTTGGAGCCTGTCCTCGACATTCTCGCTCGTCGATCGTGGAAGGAGGTCGTATGCGTCGCTGTGCAGTATGTGCCGTGCGATGCCACGCGCTAGGGCGATCTGCCTTTCCAGCATCTCGCGGTAGCCGATGCGGCCATATGCGGCGAGCGTGGCGTAGACCGGCAGAGCGCGGAAGCGTCTGGAGTTCTCGATGCCGATGCTGAGCGGCGACGGGATGGGTCGGTCGACGGATGCGGTGCTCCCATATGATGCGATGCTGAGGTAGGCGGCGTTTGGGTTCTGGAAGACGTCGATACCTAGGTCGAGGTGCTTGGACAGGAAGATGCCACAATCATACGGCTGGGACAAGTCAGTGGGGCCTCAGTGCGGAGACTTCAAGGCATAGAATAACTCACCACATTGATCAATTTGTGGGCGTCTCCAGTGATGGAATCTGCGAGCTCCAAGGCCGCGACACCAGCATTGAGGGTCGTGTACTCCTGTGCTCGAGGTAGTACCCGAGTGAGGAGTCCAAACGCTGCGTCGACATGAAGCCATGCGCCGTACTTGTCGCAGAAGGCACGAATCGATGCCATCGTTTGCCCATCGGTTGCGAACAAGCCTGTGTTCACCTCTGCACAGGACACTGCAACGATCGAGCCAGCGCCTGGAACCTGCAGATGACTCTCTAATGATGCCAAGTCGAAGACATGTGGCTGTTCTGGCCGGCCGACATCGATCACGGATGCTCTACCAAGCCCAACAATCGAGGCTGCTTTCCTCAAAGACGAGTGAGGCACGGTAGTCAGGACTTGTATACTCGTCAACCCGGCCATCTTCATAGCCTCGACAACGCCGTACTCTGCCACACTCGCGACTTTGCCATCCTTGTTGCTTTTCCGCGCAGCCCGAAGGACATGTTCTCGGCCACAGGCGAGACCCAGGACATTACTCGCCGTGGCACCGGTGGTGAAAGTCCGGTGTGGCCACTGTCCCCGGTCCAAGTCAAGCAATTCGCATATCATGCCCAGTGCGCGATCCTCGACATCCGTAGCCACGGTTTCGTTGGGTAGATGTACAGAGACATTCTGGTCAGTTTGGGTCACGACGTTGTCTGCAGAAGCTGCTGCGGGTGTCGCTCCACCCGTCACGAAACCGTAGTAATTCGGGGACTGCGAACTTCGGTTCAAGCCTGGTACAATGTCGTTTCGAACATGTTCGCCGACCAGATCTGATCCAAGTCCGTTGTCTGGCAGTGTCGTGAGTAGCTTCGACCGTGCGGCATCAATCGCAGTGCGTGAGGGCAGTACGTGGGTCTCGCCACTTGTTGACCTTCTGCGGGCGTCCATCGCTGTTGCGATAATTGATGTAGAGGACGTTGGCCATTCGAGAAGTTCAGAAGCCTGTGCGTGTTGAGGGTCTGACTCATGGCATGGAAGAGAAGAGCCCACTTCAGCCTACCGCTGCTCTCACCTTGTGCGAGGCTCACGTGGAAGCGTAGCGACTTCCCAATCCTTTGTCGCCTCATGCGAGTCTGACTGAGTTATACATTGCACTTGTTGGGGAGACGAGAGTCAAGGAACGGGAGATGTCGTAGAATCGGGATCACGTGAAAGCCTGCAGTAGCGCCTCATCGGCCCCACTTCGGCCGACACCCATCCCACCTCGAGACGCGTCCGGACGACCACACGTTCACGACGATCGCAGGTCAAGTCACTCGTCAGCAATGTTGGCCGCCAATGACGCGTCAAAATCTGGACGTGCATCTGCGCTGGCTGCTACACGACCGGCCAGCGGTACCGCCATCCACAACCTGGCTGCCTGCATCTGCGGCACCGAATGAACCGGCGCCGCCCACGCAGAACATCCCATCCGGCGGGCGCATTGCTCCGGAGATCATCGGGACAGCCGCAGCAGAAGAGACACACGGACGGAGGGCGGGTGATGCACATGGGCTGCGGGACGACATGGCGAAATTGCGAACGGCACCTGGCTCCTCGAGCAAGCCGAGTCTGGTGTCAATGGGGCCCAAGCTGCCATCCAACGCGCACCGACCGGACCCAGCGGCAACCAGTGACGCTGCAATGACTCTACCCACACCTGCGACTCACGCAGAGCGGGTACCAGTGAGCCGAATCTTGAAGAAGCCCGCCCCCCTGAGGGGAGGTTTCCACTTACCTACAGATCTGGAGATCATGGACCTCACGGAGGGTATTAATGTGTCTGGTAGCCTTGTGACTAAGCAGGGCGAGCCGAGTCGTTCGAGTCGCAAGCGGAAAAGTGAGGAGCTCGACCACGCGGAGTCATGGTCTCCACGCCTACAGCATACAGGACATGCGCGGCCCGGAACAGCGCAATCGAAGCCCAAGCCAGAGCTGTCGCAGGACTTCACCGCCATCGAGGATCTTATGACGGAGCCTCTGGGTCCGCCCCCGCCCTACTCGACCATTGCGCCCCGTGCACGATCACCTGCTGGTCTGCCTATTGGCGCTGCTATCGTGAACCTTGCATCGAGTTCCACCTTGACGGCCGACAATGATCGTGTCATGCCCGACTCTGATGCGGGCTCAGATGACGACATAATTGACTTCACCGGCAAGAGAAACAAGCACACCAAAGCACCGAGCACGCCAACAAGCAAGCGGCGTGCTCTCACTCGAGGAAAGCCGCTCACTCCTGTACTGCGCTCGCCAATGGTGCAACACCCGGGTCCTGCGCCGCCCCACGACACTAATCACGTGCAGCATGAGGTTGCGGCGCATACCAGCGATGTAGGGTCGATGAATAAGACTCTGGTCTTGCCCAAGGTTGACATATCGTCGCGGACTACTGCGATGCTGACCGCAGCTCCGAAAGCGACGCCAACATCAAGCACGCCAGAGGTCGCGAGTGAAGACGCGAGTCTGCTACGGCAACTTTTTACGAGTACGGATTCCGAGATCACCCGGCTGTTCCAGAGATTGGACGCTAAGCATGACGAGCTTTGTGATGCGGCTGCACTGTTCCTTGACGAGAATGAGGAGGCAGATGATCTGGTCCAGGAGATTGACAAGATTTCCAGCGCCCTCAAGACGACGAAAGAGCTTTTGAATCGGCGGAGCGACTACCGCTTGTTGACGAACGAGAAACAGCAGACTTTCATGGCAATGAGGAACGCTCTCAAGACCAAGTCCGGACTGGACACGGCGAAGGCCGCCAATGTTGCGTGCAAAGAGAGGCTACAGAGCCTAGAAGCCAGCTGTGTGGGTATATTGCGTTCATGCAAGGGCAGTATTGAGCCGTTCCTGGCAGGCGTCACGCAGCTGGATGGCGATGCGCCTGGTAGAGCGATCGCGGTGCAATCGACACAGGTGCTACAGAAGGACGTCGCGCACGAGGCCGTCCAGACTTCCTCTAGCAGAGTGGCTCAGACGCAGATGATGCCGCCTCCAGCACCGCCCAAGGATCAGCGTATGACGGCGGCCAACATCGATGCGTACTTCTCTCCTACACGAAGTCAGCAGCCCCCCATACGTCCGGCCCAGTACGCCCCTCGGAACCTACCGAAGAAAGCGCTAGATCTTAGCATGCAGGACGACATTAATAACAGCGACATGTTCGCCGCGAATAACAACCTATTCAGCAATCGCATGGGAACGCCACCAGCACCCTACGAGAACGACGATGACGAAGACTACGGGATCGGAGACGACGACGAGATGCTGGAATTTGCCGCGCATGTTGAGCAGTACAAGCCAGCAATGCAATCCACTCGCGACAGCAGCCGACGACCTGCGCTGGCGGAAACCTCAGCTAATACTCAGGGTCGGCAAAACCAGTCGAGCACGAAGAAGGCCAAAGGAATCCCGGCGTCCCAAGCCGATGCTGACGTCGAGGCAAAGTTCCGCTTCAAGTGGTCCCGTGATGTGAAAGTGGCACTGAGAGAGCGATTCAGGCTCAAGGGCTTCCGTGAGCATCAGCTGGAAGCCATCAATGCCACGCTCGCTGGGAAGGATACTTTCGTTCTCATGCCCACGGGAGGCGGCAAGTCGCTCTGCTACCAGCTGCCGTCACTCATCTCGACCGGCGAGACAAAGGGCGTCACGATCGTGGTCTCGCCTTTGCTGAGTCTCATGGAAGATCAAGTTGAGCATCTGAACAAGCTACACGTGCAGGCTTTCCTACTCAACAGTAATTCGACCGCCGAGGAGAAGAAGATTATCCGAGATGCATTGCAGGAGAGGAACGCCCAAGACTTCATCCAGCTGCTGTATGTCACGCCAGAGATGCTGAGCAAGAACCAGATGATGATCGAGATGTTCGAGGCGCTTCATCGACGCAACCAGCTCGCTCGTCTCGTCATTGACGAAGCCCACTGCGTGAGCCAGTGGGGCCACGACTTCCGCCCCGACTACAAGGCGCTCGGCGAAGTGCGCCGCAAATTCCCTGGCGTGCCAGTGATGGCCCTGACCGCAACGGCGACCGAGAACGTCAAGGTCGACGTCATGCACAACTTGGGCATGCAGCGATGCACGGTGCTCAAGCGCAGTTTCAATAGGCCAAACCTGTATTACGAGGTTCTCCAGAAGGGCTCCAAGGGAAAGGACCTCGAAAGCATTGCTGGCTTGATCACAGAAAATCATCGTGGTCATACCGGTATCATATACTGCTTGTCCCGTCAGAACTGCGAAGACATGGCTGCGACGCTGGTCAAACAGCACAAGATCAAAGCTATGCATTATCATGCAGGGCTGCCGCCGGAGGAGAAGTCCCAGATCCAGAAGAAGTGGCAGGCAGGCAAGTACCACGTCATCGTCGCGACCATAGCATTTGGTATGGGCATCGACAAGGCGGATGTGCGTTTCGTCATCCACTACAGCCTACCAAAAAGCTTGGAGGGCTACTATCAGGAGACGGGGCGTGCTGGTCGCGATGGCAAGAAGTCCGGCTGCTACTTGTTCTACGGCTACGGCGATGCCGGAAAGCTGCGCCGCATGATCGACGACCCGAAGAGCGAGGGCAGCTGGGAGCAGAAACAACGCCAGCACCAGATGCTTCGCAAGATGATCCAGTACTGCGAGAACAGAAGCGATTGCCGACGAGTCCAAGTGCTGGCTTACTTTAACGAAGTGTTCCATCAAGAGGACTGCGGCGATCAATGCGACAATTGCAGCTCGGGTGCTCAATTCGAGACGGAAGACTTCACCGAGTACGCAAAGCAGGCTGTCAGCCTCGTTGGCCAGGTGGCAGCTGTCAAAGTAACGATGACCCACTGCATGGACATCTTCCGCGGAGTGGCCAACAAGAAAGCCAAGGATTGCGGGCATCAGGAGCTGGAGGAGTTTGGCGCCGGGCGGGACCTTGATCGGGAGAATGTCGAGCGCCTGTTCTACCGTCTGCTCAGCGAGGATGCCGTCCGGGAGGACAATGTCATGAACAAAGCTGGCTTCGCGAATCAGTATGTCGTGCTCGGCCGCAAGAGCAAGGACTTCGAGGCTGGGAAGCAGAAATTGTCCTTGCAGATCCGGATCACCCCTGCGAAAGCGAAGGTCAAGGCTCCAGCGAAGAAGGCAAAGAAGGCTAAGCCAGACACGGCTCGAAACGAGGCTACGAGGTTGCCGCTTTCTACGAATATATCGTCGCCTGTGCAGGCTGCTTCGAAGCGCAAGAAGGCGGGCCAGGAAGCAATGGCTCCGAGGCACGCCAATGGCTACAAGCGTGACAAATTCGTTGTGTCTGACCCCGAGGACGATGACTACGGTGACGGTGATGATGACTCGGAAGCCTTTGAGAGCATGGGCTTTGCGCCAATCCGAGACAAAGGCCATCAGCGGCCGGGGAAGCGCCGTGATCTGGGACCGCGCATACTGGCCGACGATGTGATGGACAGCCTGGACGACATGCATCGCGCAACGGTCGAAGCTTTCGTTGTCGAGGCGAAGCAGAAGTGCAGAGATCTGATGCTCGCGAAGAGTCTGCGGATCGCACCCTTTTCGGACACCATTCTGCGCCAAATGGCTATCAACTTCACAGCGACTCCCGACGATATGCTGCGAATCCCTGGGATCGACGCCGAGAAGGTGGCTTGCTTCGGCAAGACGTTCTGTAAGCTCGTGGCCAAATGCAAATCCAATTACGAAGAAGTCGTGGGCGCGAGAGAAGACGACCGACCTATCGACCCGAACGCGCAGAACGTCATCGATCTCGTCAGCGACGAGGAGGAGGAGGACGACTACGGCAGTCTGGGCACATCCGATCTCGAGGAAGAGGAGGATCCCGGTGAGCCCAGCACATACTTCCCGCCGCCCAAGGTCGCCGAGTTCAACGAACGGTACGCGTTCTCGCAGTCGCAAGCCCCGCGGACCACCACCGCAGTGCAGAAACCGGGCAAGGCGGGTGCGGGCGTCGGTAAGAAGCGTTGGCGAGGCAAGAGCAACTACCAGCCCAAAGCACGTCGAACTTCGGACTCGGCTGGAGGGCGTCGGGCAGCTGCGGGTGTGGCGAAGGGCAGGGCGGCTTCGCGCCGCTCGGGTGGTGGTGGTGATGCGCGGACGAGCGGTGCTGGTAGGGCCGCCAAATCTGGTGGCTCGAGAGGCGGGGCCGGGATCTTCATGATGCCGACGTAGGGCGCCAGGTGATCGAGAGACTGGGCCTTTGTTCCGCTTGCTGAGCTTGCGGAATGCTTCTCTGTGTGCTCTTGAGCGAGGGAGAGGTATCGGGATCGTGGATAGCTTTAGGACCTGATGTACGCCCCCATACGTATGACCCGCCTGCATATGCCTCGACGGAGTCGACGGAGTCGATTCCAGAACCCGATCGCCATCGTATGCATCGTCTCCGTCCCCTTGATCGTGTATATGCCGTCTTGTTCTGATTGCACGGACCTCCGGAATTGTGGGGCTCCGGAGGGCATCTTTGAAATACATGGTCGAGAAGATCTTCAATTGCAACTGCTACCGTGTGGTCGTCATGGTCGTCGAACCTCAGTGAACAATACAGTACTGTGATGCGGCGAGAAGGGGCTATTGTACCGTTGATGAGCAGCTATGTCGAGGTGAGCTTGCCACTCTCGTTCATTGTGCTTCCGTCACAAGAGAATATATATTCATCTCGCGATATAATGCCTCATCGCACACACCTTCATCATTCGCTTACCATCAGGACCAAAAGGACCACGATGGCGAGACTCAGGCTCCTACCGACCACCCACGAACCTCACGCCATGGAGGAGCGACAAGCGAAGCCCGCGAACCATACTGCAAATCTGGCTTCAGCGGGCTGTTCGCCTCGCGATACGTCGTCCTGTGTGCAGGCTTTTCCGCTCTGGGTGGCTTGTTGTTCGGCTATGATCAGGGTGTGGTATCAATCATTCTGGTGGAGCCTCAATTTCTGCAGCGGTTCGGCCGCATAGCGGATGGGGTGTCTGGTGCTGGGTTCTGGAAAGGAGGTAAGGCTCACTCGGAGACACATCTGATATCAGGATGCTGTGCTGACGACGA
>JAWDJV010009529.1:0-33827 GCA_033119285.1 Teratosphaeriaceae sp. CCFEE 6253
GCGGCCGAGTGGAAAGCAGGACCATAGTTCGCTCGCTACCCCAGCCGTACGACACCTCACGAAAGAGCTCAAGGTGGAGATCAGGGATGTGGAAGGCACGGGCAAGGACGGACGCGTGCTGAAGGAGGACGTCCACCGGCACGTCAAGTCGAATGCGCAGCAAAAGAGTCGACCGACCGCTGGCGAGGACAAGAGGGTCGCCCTGACACCTGTACAGACGCAAATGTTCAAGGCGATGACGAGGTCGCTGAACATTCCGCACTTCTTGTACACATGCGCCGCGGACATTTCGGATCTCACAGCACTGCGCAAGAAGATGAATGGCGCATCCGGTTCGACGGATCAGAAGCTCACGCACTTCCCCTTCATCTTGAAAGCCGTGAGTCTGGCTTTCCGACAACATCCTTTGCTCAATGCTTCGCTCGAGACCAAGGACCCGAAGAAGCCGGAGCTGATCTACAAGACTTCGCACAACTTCGGCGTGGCCATAGATACACCATCTGGTCTCCTGGTGCCAGTGATTCGCAACGTCCAAGATCTCAGTATCGTCGAGATAGCTGCTCAGCTCAAGAAATTGTCTGAGAAGGCCAAGAACAACAGATTGGAGCCTTCGGATTTCGCAGCCTCCACGTTCACTGTGTCGAACATTGGGAACATTGGCGGCGGCGTGGTATCACCGGTCATCAGCGAGCCGCAGGTCGCCATCTTGGGAGTGGGTAGAAGCAAGATTGTGCCCGGCTTTGACGAGGACGGTGATTTGATCAAGAAAGAGGAGCTGGTGCTGAGCTGGAGTGCCGATCATCGCGTTGTTGATGGAGCTGAGTGCGCAAGATGCGCGGAGAGGGTGAGAGGGATGTTGGAAGAGCCCGGGACGATGATAGTGCAGATGCGGTAAGCTGCGCATGCACACGCCGTCGCAAGCCGCGAAGCTGGACCCGAATGCCCTTTGAGATCCGCTGGATATGGCGCCGCATTCGTCGACATCGGCGATACGTCGGACAAACTGATACTGTACCAACGGCCGATATCGCGGATCAGCCCCACCGGCGTCCCTTGCAGCTCTGCTTGAGCCGCCTTAGGCCGAGAGCTCGAACAAACAAAAGATGCCCGCATACTGCAATGCGTACCAGCATACAGCATTACGACCACGGGCTCACGAGCACACACTACCGCCATGGCTTGCACAGGCATACGATCTTGGACTCAATCCTCCGCGAAAGCATGCATGCCGGCGGGAGCAACGGCTGGCAGCTTACGAGCTGCCCGACGAGGCGTGGCTACCATGGCGAACTTCCGAGTCCCTGATATCAAGAACGAGCCAATGGTACGGGCCGTGGTCAAAGCTCGGCGATATAGCTGGCTGACAACGAGCAGAGGAACTTCGAGAAAGGCTCCGCCGACCGCGAAAAGCTCACAGCAGCCCTCCGAGACCTCCATGCCAAAAGACCCATAGAGGTGCCCATAGTCGTAGCGGGCAAGGAGAGTAAGACGAGCAAGGTCTCTACTCAACCCATACCTAGCAACCACAAAGAGCACCTCAGCAAGTGGTCGAATGCCTCCACCGACGACATCAAGACCGCCATCGACAGTGCACTCGAAGCCAAGAGCTCGTGGGAGAGTCTGCCATTCGCCGACCGGGCCGCTGTGTTCTTGAAGGCTGCGGACCTGGTGGCTGGCAAGTACAGATACGACATCCTTGCCGCGACTATGTTGGGGCAGGGGAAGAATGCATGGCAAGCAGAGATCGACGCCGCGGCAGAACTCTGCGACTTCCTGCGGTTCGGCGTGCAGTACGCGCAAGAGGTGTACAGTCATCAGCCGGTACACAATGCTCCTGGACAGTGGAACAGGGTGGAGTATCGGCCGTTGGAGGGCTTCGTCTACGCCATCACGCCATTCAACTTCACCGCTATTGGAGGCAATCTCCCCTGCGCGCCTGCGCTCATGGGCAATGTGGTTCTGTGGAAGCCGTCACCGTCTGCGATGGCGTCGAACTGGCTGGTATACAACATCCTGATCGAAGCTGGACTGCCCAAGGACGTCATTCAATTCGTGCCTGGTGACCCGGTTGAGATCACGAAGACTGTTTTGGCACATAGGCAGTTCGCCGCTCTACACTACACTGGCTCTACGACTGTCTTTCGATCCTTGTATGGGAACATCGCCAATGGTGTAGCAGAGGGCCGATACCAAGGCTACCCTCGCATTGTCGGCGAGACGGGCGGAAAAAACTACCACCTGGTACACCACAGCGCGGACGTGGTGAACGTCGTCATCAACACCGTCCGCGGCGCGTTCGAGTACCAAGGGCAGAAGTGCTCGGCCACATCACGCGGGTACTTCCCAGCCAGCAGCTGGGAACAAGCCAAGCCTCGGTTGATCGAGGAGACGAAGAAGCTCAAGGTCGGCGACCCTGAAGCCTGGGACAACTTCGTCGGCCCAGTCATCCACCAGCAGAGCTTCGACAAGCTGTCTAAGGTCATCGATGAGTCGAACAAGGACGACGAGCTCGAGCTCCTTGTTGGCGGCACGTATGACGGCTCAGAAGGCTACTACATCCAGCCTACCATCTATGCGACAAAGAACCCACATCACAAGCTCATGAGCCAGGAACTATTCGGCCCTGTGGTGTGCATCTACGTCTACGATGACGTCGCTGGCGGTGACCGGGAGCAAGCATTCCTGGACACCTGCAAGCTTATCGACGAGACCTCGGACTACGCTCTCACCGGTGCCGTCTTCGCGCAGGATCGCATGGCACTACGGGCGGCGGAGGACGCGCTGCGGAATAGTGCGGGCAACTTCTATGTCAACTGCAAGTCAACAGGTTCGGTCGTCGCACAGCAGCCGTTTGGCGGTGCGAGAGCGAGCGGGACGAACGACAAGGCGGGCTCGGCGAACTTGATGAGCAGGTTTGTGAGCATGCGGAGTATCAAGGAGAGCTTTGTCGAGGAGGCGGGTGTGCTGTATCCGAGCAACATCTTGTGAGCAATTAGATATTGCAGGATGTATGCTGCAGCTTAGCGTATGTCACTACCTACATTGTGAGACTTGTCTACCTTTTCAATGGCAGCCATGGAGTCGTGCGAACCGATATGTTTCCTCACCTGCACCTACATGTATGATCACCCGTCTTCGGATCCATGTTAGCTGGGCGCTAGCCATTGGCTCTCGACACTCTGATCTCACCTCCATAATGTCGACAATGGCAACGGCAATGCACATCCGCCACCTCACAAACTAGATCCTGCTTGCGAGAACACAACTCCACTACCAATTCGATCCGGACTCCTAGGCCAGACCTTGATACGTCAATTCCACGAGACACGACGATGTCATCTCCACGCCAACCTAGACCTCTTCCGCCACTCCTTCGGATCCCATTGGAGCTCCGTCAGGAGATCTACTCGTACCTGCTCCCCCGCGAGAACGTCTCACACCCTCTCCCGACCGTCGGGATCACCTCCGTCACCCACCGCCTCCCGAGCTCGAACCTCCTCAACATCCACCCGGGCCTCACGGGCGAGGTGCTGGACTACTTCTACGCCATCACCACCTGGAAGCTCATCTTCAGCCACGCCTTCAACTTCTTCCGCTGCGACCCCCTGCTCCTCCGGCTGGAGCAGTGTTCCGCCCTGGCGCACATCCGCCGCGTCACGCTGGTCTTCTTCTTCGACCTGCTGCTGCTGCGCGAGTACCCGAGCTTCGGCCTCGAGTCCTTCTGCGCCGAGATCCGCCGGCGCTCCGAGCGCGCGTGCAGCGTGCTCGCGCAGGCGAGGAGTCTGACGCACGTGACGGTGTCGTGGATCGATACCACGCTGACGGGGACGCTGGAGGAGAAGGCGACGATCTTGCAGCCGCTGCGGAAGCTGGGCCCGCGGGTGACGTTCCGTGTCGGCGAGATCAGTGGGCCTGCGGATGTGGACCGGTGTCGTTTCGAGCGGGTTCTGCAGGATATGCTTGGCGACACCGGGAAGTTGGAAACGGGACTCGACGGTGCCGGCGAGGAGGAAGGACCGACGAGGATGAGGATGTTGGCTTTCGACCCCAGGCAGGAGCGGCACCGACTGCAGACCGAGCAAGTAACCTCACGGCACTGATTCGACTGTAGCGAAGTGAGAGCGGCATCGCCTGCCTCGGCAACGGCGGCACATCTCGACGAGAGGGTGGTCCGAGGGGCGAGCTCTTCGATAGTCAGTATCCATTGCGGGCGACTATAGGGTGACCTGGGCACGGTGTGATTGCGAGAGAACGTCCTGAAGACTCATCTGCCACTTTCGGTGCCCTCTCCACCGCTACCTTGGCATCTCCACGGAGTAGCTGCTTCTTAGCTATGCGGGACGCGCGATACCACTAGACATAGTCCTAGTACTCTCTTAGACCCTCGCCTGGACTGCATTTGGGGGTGTAGAGTCAGGCGTGGAGTGCACACTGCTAATTCAGGCGTGCAGCCCCGGAACAGCAAAAGTGTAGAGCAGCCCTACCTCGCCTGCCCCGGCGTATTGCGAGAGGATGTCAGCCCATTCGTGGCCAGGTGAGGACTTGAGACGGGCCAGTCGCCAATTGCCACGCTGCGATGCCTCCTGCTCCAGCCTGACCAGCACCATTATTAGACATGCCCATGTGGAACATTTGGAACACCATGCAGATGGCGAAGGTCTGCTACCAACCTCACTCGGTCCGGATATACCAGCCTTGAAAGCCAAACCTTGGAACTTGATGATCGTATAGCGACGCAACGACTCCGACGGGTAGGCGTTCACTGCACTCCCTACATAGATTCCGTACACATATGTCGCATCAATCTACAGCCACCACCCCCGTGTTCCCTCAACACAGCGAAGCCACACGCAGCGGAACCCCACGCAACCCCTCACACCGACATCTCCAGCCCGCCCTCCTTCATAGACTTCATCATCCAATCCGTATCCAGCACGAACCCGCTGGACTCCCCGCCCTGCATCGCCGCATACGCCCCGTCCTCCAGCACCCACGTATCATTCGACTCGTCCAGATTGAGCATCGAGTCGAAATCCAGGTCCGGCTCGAAATCCGCCATCGGGATCGCGATCGCGCCGTCGTCGAGATGGTGCAGGCCGCCGCCGCCGCCAGCGTCGTCGTGCTGGTGGTCCGAGTCCGGCGGCGTGGAGGCGAGGTACGTGTTCAGGTGGCGCGCGATGTCGGCGTCGGTCAGCAGCTGCTGCTGCTGCTCGTGCTCGGTGCCGCCCTGCGGCGTGGGCTTCGCGTCGGGCGGGGGCGTGAGCGCGCCGGATTGCCGGCCGGAGGTCATGTGCCGCCCGGCCTCGAGCAGACCCTGCGCGGTCGTGATGACGCGCCGCGGCTCCCGCATCTCCCCGCCGCCCGCGCGCTGCGGCAGCGTGATCTCGGCCTTGCGGATGGCGGCCTCGAGGAAGGCGGTGGAGTAGTCGGCCGCGGCGTAGATGTCGCGCAGCTTGGCCATGATCTGCATGCACTGACAGAATCCCTGCAGGCTGTTCCGCCGCGTCGCCTCGTCCGGGGCCTTGATGTCCAGGAGGTGGATGATGATGGCCGGCAGCAGCGTCGTGATGCCCGTGGTGGGCAGGAAGCGGACCATGTCCAAATTGAAGAGGCTGTTGGCGATGCTCGTGATTTCGCTCGCGGCGAGCCGGACGGCTTTGCGCGAGATCTCCAGTTGGTCGGCTTGCATGTCGCGCGGCGGCATTGCTGTGGAGGGGAGCACCTGGGGCCTGTGCAGCGCCGACAGTGTCGCGTAGTAAATCATGTGCAAGAGCGAGCGGTTGAGCACAATGTCCTCGTTGCCGGCGTCGACATCCTGCCACGAGGGTTCGGTGTATTTCGCCTCGTCCGTCAGCGCCACTCTCCACGCTCGCAGCTCCTTGTCGCAGGCCTGCACCTCATTCAACTCCGGATCCTCGAGCCCCTTCGCCACCAGCATCATCGTCGTGCGTGGGGTCCCATCCGCGCTGGCCACGCCGAGGTTGTTGTGCAGCACCGAGTACTGCACCGAGAGCACGTTGCTGATGAAGATGCACAGTTTCGCCTTGGCGATGCACATGATGGCCAGCTGGCGCTGCTTCTCCGCGTCGCGCAACACGGTGCAGTCGGCCGGCATACACGAAGGCCTGTCGGGCAGGACGTCGTCCTCGAAGTCCTCGAGGCTCAGCATGGGCACGTCGAAGTCCGCGTCCTTGATCCGGGTCGGCCGGCGCATGCCGAGGGCGACCAGCCTATCACGCATGTAGGTCGACCACCAGATCCTCTTCCACAGGCGTCGTCGGGGGGCGTCCATCGACAGCGACTTCTCCGGGTTGCGGTGCAGGCCGATGGTGTGCGAGAGCGAGACGGCGATGCCCATCCAGTGATGACTGTCCTTCTGATCGTCCGGGGTCTCGTACCAGTAGGTCATCAGCAGTAACGACTGAATGAGCGAGATGCGGTCAACCTCGATGTCGAAGTCGTACAGTATCCTCGTCTTTTGGAAGAAGTCTCGCCTTGCGTCCCTCCTCGAATCGTACCCCGCCGCCTTCAGATATCGCATGTCGACAGTCGCCACGCCCGCGAACATCACGGCCTGGAAGAGCAACAAGCTGACGGCATCGCTTCCGTCGCTGCGGTCGACTGTCCGGATGAGGTCGTGCAAGTTGAGCAGTGGCATGTACGGATGCACAAATCGCGCGTAGCATTTCAGCAGCTCGTCCCGGAGTGGCACCGCTGGAACAGTCAGTGCGCCCTTCTTCTCCAGATATAGCATGTCGTCTCTTCCGAACCGGGAAGGTAGCGGTTTGATGTATACTGGCAAGCTGTGCGACGACGAACCCGGCGATAGCATGTTGGGTAGCATTGGAGCGACGTCAGCCGAGGACGGCTTACGGCCGAGACGTTGCAGGTTTAGGAGCATGTTCGGGGTGTACAAGGACGGATTCGTGGTTGCGCTGTTGAAGCTCACATCGCGGCCCAGGTCCTGGTCTGCGTTTTGTCAGCTCGTTGCAGTGCCTATCACCACGGCTTGACACATACACAAGGAATGAGGTGTGTGCTCGCTCTGCCGTTTGAGAGGCTCGTAGGGCGGGTGTGCAGACATTGGGAATGGCATGATGTCCGCGCCGTCGATACCGCCCTTGGTCGCCTCAGGCGAACCCTCCAACTCGCTGGTCGTCCATTTCCTGCGCCTGGTCAGCAAGCACCTTCTCCTGCCACGATCCGTGTACGTACTTCTTCCGCTTGCTCTCCGACACCACGCACTCGACCTCGTCCAGCCGACAATTGGTGCACGGGGCGCCGTGTTCGACCACGTTGCAGCGGACCTTGCGGGATCGACAGCAGGAGCAGGCCTTGGAGGCTCTCCGCTTCACGCTCTTCGATGGCCTCATACCGAGCTTCAGACCCGCCGCATCTGCCGTTCTCTTCGGCGCTTGGGTGGAGACTATGATGGACTCGGCCTCGGGCGATCCCGACGACTCGGACATGTTTGGTTCTGCGGATACCGAGCCCATGGTGAGAGTCCCACAGTGTGGCAGAGTCGATGGTGGGCACTGATACAGGCAATCGCGATCTAATGGCTAGAGGATCGCTCCCAAAGACTGGTAATGTAGAAAGATAGAAGCCAAAGAAATGACCAGCCCACCCATGTCGCGCGAGCGCGGGGCAGGTCGATGACCATATACGACCCGCCGGACTGGAGGTCCTCCGCTAGCGAAACGGCGAGTTATCTCCGCCAAGGGTATGGCTGACTTGACGGCGGGGCCTCGAGCCTCGATCGACCCGCAGGGCAGGGTGCCGACGCGCAGCGCAGTGGCTGCTCCCAGCTCCGTCCACACGGAGCTTACAGTACATCCTGTCGTCGCGCCCCCCGGCATCTTCTGCCTTGGGACACGCGACAATGGTACTGTCGCTCAGCGATCGGCGCCGAGTGCATGTGTGTGTGTCGCACGGCGGGCGCGTCTGTGCTGTCTCGTTGCGGCATAATGATGACAGACACCGAACGGGTTCCGTCCGTGGTGTGGAGTGCGAGCGGGACTGGGCTGCCGCGCGCCTCCGAGAGACCAAGCCCAGCCAAGATTGAGGAGACCCCACGCGCTCCACAGGCGACGGAACAAGCCGGGGCTCGGACGAGCGATCGGCAGCCGGCCTTCCATTCCTGCTTTCTTTGACCTGCATCGCCATCGGTGCTCAATCCCCACTTCATCACCCTGTCTTCGCCTCGGGTAACGATGGCCGCTGTGCGCAGAGAGGACAATGCTCCCCTCCAGCAGTGCCCGTCGTCAGCTCCAGTCGCGACGACGTCCCGAAAACCTGAAGACCTGTCGTCAGACGTCGCCCACCCGCAATAGGACCCCGCTTCCGTGATAGCGCCGGTCCCCTGCACGTGTCGCCCGCCAAACCTTCTGCACCTAAGCGCAAGCGCGAGGCCCAGAAGTACCCCACTCTACCCAAAGGGGTGCAGATCCGAGTCGTGAAGTTGCGACGATTGGAGCAGATAGATCCTGGCGACCTTTGCGCGTTGTTCACGCCGTACTCGAGCATGCATCGCTCTTCGAAAGCCCCGCCAAACCCGCGGCCTTCATGACTGCAGCTCTGCAATATCTCTATCCCGCTCCTGGCTGGCAGGCCTTCCTTGCAGCCCGCACGACTCATGGATCAGGGTCTGCTGGAGCTCCACCCGGTCATGCATGGAGGCGCGTTCGCTGGCCCACGTGTCCGCCATCCGCCCCGGCGCGGCCGGATACGGTCAGCCGGTCAAGCGGAGGTCTGTCGACCCTCGACTGCTTTGGCACGGCCGGAGGCAGTCGCACGCTGGAGGCTTCGATCGGGAACCCACCGTGTCGCCTTTTGTGAGGGGGACACCTTCCTGTGATCTGCGCGATGTCGCACGCTGCAGCTGTCCAACAGGACATGCTCTACTCTGCTCAGTGATGCGTTGTAGTACCGCGAAGATCATCTATGTCCGCATCGATGCTACCTATTCTTGTATCTGCGGCCGCCATGATGCCACCAATGGCGGATGTATGGGTATGTATCGTACAGATGGGCATCTCACGCCCAGACTCTAATAGGTCGTCCGGATTACATCGTCTTCTTGGCGCTGCCATTGACGCCATTCATCGCCTGCGGCCGCCGCACCACACGCGGGATCGACGTGAACAGGCTCGGCCACACCATCTCGTACTCGTCCTGGCGCCCGTTGAGGCAGTGGCGGAGCCAGATGCCCCAGACCTGCAAGATGCGTCAGCGTTCCGTGTGTTTGGAGTGTGTGTCCAGCGTCAGCACGTACGATGTAGAAGTACGCGCCCAGCCCGGTCATCAAGTGCCACCAGCCGTGGCCCTCGAGCAGGATGCCCCATGGCAGGCCGACCTCGTGTCGCCACCGCCGCAGCGTCGAGCAGTACATGTTGTCCAGCGTCCAGATCCCGAAGCCGCCGAGGAAGACGCTCAGCCCGACGCCGATCATGAACCACATCTGCCGGACAATCACGGTGTCCCGCTCGTCTTGCCGCTTCTGCTCCGCCGTCTCCTGCTGGCCGGTCACGCCGTTCCCTTGCACCTTCGCGTGCACCTGGCGTCGCCGCCGGAAGTACGGCCGGATGTTGACCTCCATGATGTACATGCTCCGCGTCAGGACCAGCGCGGTCAGGATGGCATACGCGTTCTGATGGAACGTCGGGTCCTGCAGGTAGTGGTAGTACCCCGTGATGAAGACCGCGAGCAGGGTCACCGAGATGCCCAGCAGTAGCGGCACGGGCGCCGCGGTCTTGTGCTCAAAGGTCGCCCAGAACATCAGACACGTGGTGTAGATCATGGAGAGCTCGTCGACGAGCTGCATGGGGTACTTGAGCGTGGTGTGGAAGGCGAAGCTGCCGCTGCCGACGACGAGGTAGCCGACGAAGGTGAGGAAGAAGATGCGGTCGTGGCCGTTGGTGTAGCAGTTGTACATGCCCTTGCAGGCCAGGTAGACGAAGAGCAGGTTCGTGAGGGTGTTGACGATCTCGGCGGAGTAGCGGGTGGCATAGTAGTTCTGGCGCGCTGTCAGCTAGCTATTCGGACGGCGGCGTGATTGTGGACCGTGCAACCTCTTCGCACCAGTCGAGGGTGGAGGTGATGGGGGCCCAATACCCATCATCGCGCGCTGGCGGATAGGGTATTGAGGGCAGCCAAGAAGGCATTGTCGCGGTTATCCGCGGCGGATCGGCTTCCGTGGGTGGGAATAGCGAGTGTGCGGGAAGCCTTGCCAATGAGGTCGTCAATGGGTGCTTGTCTCAAGTGTACCGTCCATGTTTTCTCTGGGACAGAGCAATCGTATACGCCTTGGTCAGCATTTACGTTTTTCCCAGTTTGGCACGTCACTCCTGAGGTCGGGCTTCCGCGAGCTCCGCAGAGCCGCATCTTGGTTTGGCATGTGATTGGGGACAAGTCTTGGTAGGGAGCTTGTTTCGTCTGCCATACAGCCCCGACAGCCCATTGATTACCTGCACGTGTCGATATGGCGATACCGAATGAGAAGTTGCAGCAGGTGCGTGGCGATACTCACCCAGTAGACCTCCTCGCTGACTCTGCCATAGCTGCTGCAAGAGATCTCGTCCAAAGCCCAGTTCGCGGAACAACAACTCGGCATCGTCAACGCCCAAATCCAAGCGAAGAAGCGCGAGAGCCGCAGACTGCAGCTGTCAGACTCCGAGATGGATGCGTTGCCCAGAGAGACACCGGTCTACGATGGCGTGGGCAAGATGTGAGCCGCGAAGCCCAGCCCTCCACATCAGCATCACGCTGACCGTCTCCAGGTTCGTGCTCACATCCTCCGGAGAGGTGAAGCAGCGGCAGGCCACTGAGGCGCAGGACATCAAGAAGGAGCTGGCCAATCTGGACAAGAAGCAGCACTATCTGGAGACCACGTTCAAGAACAGCAAGGAGCACATGGAGCAGATTTTGTCGCGAGGCGGCTGAGGTGTCTAGAACACTGCCAAGGGTCCATGTCACTCTCGCAGCGACCACTGGTGAACTCTGCCTGCCCGGTGTCACCTGCCCAGGTAACAGGCATCGCAGGCGGCGGACGTCTGCCAACGTCGATCCCGGGACAATGCACAAGGTCCAAGACTACTTGGTGATTCGAACACGAAGACCTTGAGAAGCAATGGAGCCACCCAGCAATGAAGCCACCCAGCATCCACAATGCGATGAAACTAGGGGCCGGATCTGCATTCTGGATCTTGAGCAGTCGGAGTCTGCATTGAATCTGCTGAGCGTCGGGGAAAGATTGAATTCCTCCGGATTCCCTGGGCTCGGCGACTGACGGAGATTGAAGACAAGGCCTTCTACAGTGTATCAGCTGCCGAACGACGCATGGGCACCTCCCGGGCGCGATGCGCGCGAGCATTATTGGAAAGCCGATCCCCGCAGCACGTTATTGGACTTCCCCGCAGTATGTCATGATGCAGGCAGATTCAGGAACGAAACGCTCAAGAGACCCATGCGCCGACCGACCACCATTGACTTTTTCACTCCGTTCTCTACGACTGTCTCTCGCGCAGAGTCGTGCACGCATAGACTCACTGACGCCATCACCGACCAAGTCATGCTCTTACTCATATCTGCCCTCATGGGCTCCGCTGCAGCGCAATTCTTCGGAACGACGAACGGCTTCAGGCCCTTTGGCCCAGGCTTCAATCGCGGCGCCTACCCTCAAGACTTCAGTGTCGTGGGTCCTGAGCTCGAGGCGGTGCATGACAGCCAGAGCCCGCCCACCGGTCTTGCGGTCGACAGCGCACTCAACCTCTACTTGACATATCCTCGCAACAGCGGTCAGACACCCAACAACGTGGTCATCTGCACCGATTTCAACCATGAGAAGCCTTGGCCCTCAGCCGAAATCCAGAATTGTACCGCCGGCCAGGACCCTTCCACCTGCTTTCTCAATGTCCAGAATGTCGTGCTTGACTCCATCGGGCAGCTCTGGATCGTCGACAGCGGCATTCCATACTACACAGCGAACACCAGCGGCGCAGAAGCAGTGTTCGGAGGCGCGAAGATCATGTCCTTCAACCAGACGACAAGCGAGCACCTCCGTACCTACACCATACCACAGGATCTCCTGGCCCACAGCATGAATGCCAACGATGTACGCGTCAACAACACGCTCGGCACGAACGGCTACGCCTTCATCACGGACGAGAGCACGAACAGCTCCATCCTCGCCATCAACCTGGACGACGGCAGCGCCGTGCGCCGCCTGCTCAACACCAGCGTCGTGCGCGCAGACGACAAGTACGTCGGCTCGTACGACGGGAACCTGATGTACGGCTGGAACGGGACGAAGAAGAGCTTCCTCACGACGGGCGCGGACGGGATCGCGCTGGCGGGCGGCAACTTCTACTGGGGCGTGCTGGCCTCGCGGCGCTTCTACTACATCCCGCAGAGCGTGATGATCGACACCAGCCTCTCGGATGCGGAGGTGCTAGCCGCGGTGCAGGACCCGGGACAGTGTGCGTCGGAGCAAGCGGGCCTCACGGCGGACGACAAGGGGCGGGTGTACATCCTGGCGTCCGAGCAGAATGCGATTTATTACGTGGACACCGCGTACCCGGTCAATGAGACCGTGAATGGCATCCCGGGGAATAGCACCGGGCTCGTGCCCGCGGCGAACTACGTGGTGAAGACGCTGGTCAGGAACGGGATGATCCAGCACGCGGATTCGGCGGCGATCCTGGACGGCTATCTCTACTTCTGCACAAATCAACTCGAGCTTGGGCCCAGCCGGCAGTACAACAATACCGACAACCGCAAGGGACCGTTCAGAAGCTTCAGGGTGTGGATTGGTCGCGGCCCCGCGGTGTAGGCAGACTAGTAATGCGATATATTGTTCATGCTATGATCGGTCTCCAGCACAATCGCCTCTGTCCAGACCCGCCACTCTCCATCCAGCCCATGGGGCTTGGAGTAGTACTTGAGAATATGCCAATCCGACTCGCCACTCATATTGTTGATCTCGGTATTGTGCACCCGATCCCGTTCCGCGGGTAGCTCGCTTCCGTCGAGCGTGCTGAGATTGACCTCCTCGATCGTGGCGATGCGCTCGGCGATCGCGGCCGCCATATTGCTGTCCCAGAGCCCCTCCCGGCGCACCGTCTGCCGGAGCAGCGCGATGGCGCGCCGCCGGATCCGCGGGTGCCGGCACTTGATCCCCACAAAGTACAGCGGCGAGACGACCTCCATGTCGAAGAGGAACGTCGGCTGGTACTCGCGCCGCTGCTCGCGCGTGCCGGCGTTGCGCTGGATGGCCTCCCCCAGGCTGACGGCCGCCTCAAACTCCGCCAGGTAAGCGTCGACGGCGCAGTCCGACAGCTCGCAGCAGGACGACAGCCAGATGACGAGGATGAGCTGGTGGATGCGGAGCACCTTCGCGGCATCCAGGTCCCGCCGACTGACCGCGTTGGAGAGCAGGAGGGCGTCCAGCGCGCCCTTCCACCGCGCGACGGCGCGCTGGATGCCCGCCTGCCGCGCGAGATCGTCGGGGAGGACGAGCCGCTCGTACCGGCCCTTCTTCATGCGGCGGATGAAGCGCAGGCCGATATTCATGAGGTGCACGATGCTGTCGCGCGCCTCGCGGATGGTGGCGAAGGAGGCCGGGACGGCGTCGGGCAGGCCGGTCGGGTAGGCGTAGGGGGCTTCCTGGCCGAACATCATGGCCAGCAGCTCGAGGCGGTTGAAGAAGGGCAGCATGCCCTCCTTGATCCGCTCCATCGTGAGCACGGCTTTGGCGGACCCGTGGTTGGAGAGCGAGGCGAGGGCGATGCCCATCCCGCTCTTGAAGTGCTTGAAGGCCGGCTCGACGTCGCCTCGCAGGAACTCGACGCAGACGAAGAGGATGCAGGCCAAGAGGGCGATCTCGGTCGCCACGTCCGGGACCTGTAACCTCTGTGCCAGAAGTAGTAGGATGGCCTTATTGTACTGCGCCAGTGCGAAGGGATCATTGTGGTCGGTCTCGTGGCGTTTGACCAGCCCTCTCATGGGCATGGATGTGGCGGTAGGGTCTGTAGCCACCGTCACCGACCTCAGCGCTGCCAGAGGCTTCGTGCCAAGGTCTCGGCGCTTGTTCAGGTAGCCGACCGCCACCATGGCATGCATGACCGCCGGCTCGACATGGGAGACCTGGAAGACCAGGCGGGTCCAGAAGCCGGCGTCGAAGTACGAGGACAAGTTGGGCGCGGTCCGCGCGTGGAAGTAATCGATCGCTCTCATTTCGTCCGGCGTGCTAGGTAGGACCTCGAGGCATCGCCCAGGCGTTGGACAGAAGTCGACGGTCGCATCATGGTCTATTCGCCTATTCTTCCTGGGTGGTATATAGTACCCGTCGCATCGACGGCCCGTACTGGTACAGCGGCCACACGCCGGCTTGCTCTCGTCGCATTTCACCCGCCGGATCTTACACGTCACGCAACCAGTCCGGACCTTGGGCCTGCTGGCGCGAGGCTTCTTCGACTGTGGCAGCTCCTTCGCCACGGAGTCGTCACTGGGAGGCGAGGAGCTGTCGGTGATGGGAGACGCCGGGCGGAGCGGCAATGCAGTCGTCGTGGGGACGGCCATTGGCTGGCTCGAGACGCCTCGTAAAACGTCCTGATTGCCATTCTCGGGATATACGACGGCGCGACGAGCTGACGACCGATGCGATTGCGAGGGTGCATTAGTCAGGTGGGCGCAGGGAGGTGAGTTGAGGATCGCGCTGCGGCTGGATGCCAAGATCTGTTTCCGTTCGAGATATGTACTGTGCATGTATCTGTGGTTTTGCCCGTATCCACGCCGTGCTCAACAACACCGGGCTCGAAGTCAAGAAGCAATGCTTCTTCATACAGACTAGAGGATGCGCCAGTGCGAAGAACAGGGCGTTACTCGGCCAGAGTAGGGTACTGATGTATAAGCCGCTAGTTTGCTCCCATATATCTTCTATCACTCTAGATCGTCGCCATCCACCGTCTCGCCCCGCCTGCTCGCGAGGTATATGCGTCCCGAGTCATACACCGAGAGATACAGCCCACTCCCAAGCATCGTCCACACAGCCCGGAGCGCACCCCCCCGGAACAGTCCCTTCACGCCCTGATCTCGCAGGATCTCCCGCGCAATCTCCATGCTGCTCTGCCTGCTCGGCGGCTTGGTGATGTTCTTCACTGCGTCCACCAGGCTCGCTTTCGCCGCAGTGATGGACTTCCCGGTCGCGTCTGCGATGGCGCCCTTGCCTTGCCCGGTACTGCTACTAGTGGGCTTCTGGTCCTCCGCGGCGCTCTGCGCGGCGGCGAGCATGATCCGCGTCTTCACCACATCGATCGGCGTCGTGATGACCGCGGCGACGCTGCCGCCCAGACCGGCACTCACCCCCGTGATCGCGGCACTCTCCAGCAGAGTGTTCGTCCGTATTCCCCGGTCGTCCCTGTGGGTCCGGATGCCTTGCCTGATGCGCTCAAACATCGGGAACTGCATGGCCGTGAACGGGAGGTTGCGGCCGGCCAGCGCCGTGTATCCCCGCCAGAGCGCGAGGGGGTTGGACCGGAAGCGCTTCAGCGTCTCCACGGTGGCGTTGACGCGCGGTCGGCTGGCGTCCGAGTTGTCGACCACCTGGGCATTCTGCTTGATCACTTCGGCCGGGGTGAGGATGGCACAGGACACCAATTCGGCACACCCGGACGCCAGCGCGTGGATCAGCGGCTGCGGCAGCCAGGGCGACGTCGGCGATCCATCCCGTCGCGGGTTGTGCGATTCGAGGGTCGCTTTAATGCCCTCGTAGGTGCTGAAGAAGGCGCCGCTGGAGGGCAACGTGGCTATGATGACGGAGCCGACACCTTGGTAGACGCCCCGGAAGAAGGCCCGGTTGACGGCATTGTTCGCGCCTTGGGTATACAGGCGTCGGTAGTCTGGTGACTGGAGCCGGGTCTTGATCGTGTCGAGAGGGTACACGATCAGATCGACGGTGAATGCGGCGAAGGCTCCTGCGATCCAGTAGTCCGCCTGCAGCAGTCAGTAATGGCCTTTGGGCGAATGCGGTATGACTTACGCTGTTGGTACTGGGCATTGGGGGAAAGATGTCTAAGCCATGAGATTCTGCATCTTGATATGCTCGCTGCATGCTCATCAGCCAAAAGTCACCGCGTCATCGGCGCGGGGGACGTTGGCCAGAAGTCTGCGTAGCGAGTCTGGGCACTACCCTGAAGAAGCGTTACAGAGAGTCTCCCAACGTTAGCACGATCAGCATAATCACGATGCATACGTGTGCCTTTCTACACCGAGATATAGCACACACGATGCAGCGCTTCTAAACGCTTGGCAGCCGACAGCATGGACGGTATGAAACCAGCGTTCCTGGAAGCAAGCACGAGAGCCTCATCAGTCACTTCCAAGAAGCTACCGAGATGCGGACCAGATCGCGTCGACGGTCCGACGACCAGCATGCTTCCCAGGGGCGACCCATGCACGACAGCCGCGCCGCCGGGCGCGTCCGCTGCAAAGCTCTCGACGTGAATGGCCACGAAGATCGGCTCGTCCCGGCGTGTCATGCAGCGTGACATCGAGGAGCCCGTGGCGGCCGTCCGTCCGCTGCAACGCGAGCAGCGCGTGTTGGCCTAGTCCGAGTCACAAATCTCCTCCGACGGGACCGTGAGCAGTGCGGACTCCACGATGGCGCTCGTAGGTGATGAGGGGGGTAATCCTCGTATAGATAGGTAGGGACTGTCTCAAACTCCCATCGCCTTCCTCGTGCGAGTCGTGGGAAAGAGAAGTAGAGTTTGGCGTTGGACGACAGCCGTTTGTCCTACTGCAGGCCCGCGTCCCGGTCGAGCCATTGGCCGATCAGTGCTCTGCGGGCGCGATGGGTGACGTCTCGAGTCCCTCGCGTCGCACGCAGCGTGTGCCTTTCCTGCGTGCGCGCAAGAGCTCCCCAACTCTGCAGCCGGACTTTCGAACCTTCTCCCTGAGCAAGATCCTGCCCGAGTCTCGTCCACGGACGGCGCAAAAGTCCTCGGAAGCGCTTCGGACCAAGCCGCCGATCGCATCAACCACAGCACCAGTCTACCAACCCCCCGCTCTCGGCGGGCGAGCAGTCTCCCCAATGTCCGCTCGTGGCGGCGGTGAGCGTTCCGTCAGCCCCCCGAGCGTCTTCGATCCGGCGGACGACCAACACGAGCATTTCACGGAGCCGACGACGGCCCTGGGATCTGGCGAAGACGAACCGTCCTACGACCTCAAACCGCCGGCGCCGTCCCTCTCGCACGACAACATCGAGACGTTGTCCGAGCGTCTCTTCTCCGTCGACCACCTCGATGTCATCCTCCGCGACCACAACCTCGCCGCCCGATTCCGGCGCTTCCTGAACCAGTACCGCTCCAGCCACGTCCAAGCCCTCGATCGCTACCTGGACACCAAGAAGGCCATCACGGCGATCGAGTACGCCAACGCCATCGCCGAGCAGATCCCGACCACGCCCGGCCACCCGCCGTACCTCGCCGCCACGCTGGACGACCGCTTCGAGGCCAAGTCCGGCGAGATCGTGGAGGATCTGGTGGACGAGGCGCTGCCGGCGTACATCACGCACCGCCTCGTGGCGCTGGTCACCGACACGCTGGTCAAGGAGATCACGGGGAACAATGCGCCGATCATGCGGGAGCTCATCCCGAGCCTGGCGGAGGTCTACTGTGTCACCGATCCCAGCCTGCCCGACAACCCTATCGTCTACGCTTCGGAAGGTGAGTGCAGGACTGCGGGAGTGGTTTGCTGGACGTCGAGCTGACCGCGCACTTTGCAGAGTTCTACAACACGACCCAGTACGGCCGCGAGTACACGATTGGCAGGAATTGCCGCTTCCTGCAGGGCCCCAAGTCCTCGAACTCGACCGTGCGACGCCTGATCAAGGCGCTGGCCGAGGGGCAAGAGATCTGCGAGACGATCCTGAATTACCGACGAGATGGCTCGCCCTTCATGAACCTGCTCATGACTGCGCCACTGTATGCACAAGTCCTGATCGACGCTATAAAGATATCGTATGATGGCTGACACTCGGCGCAGATACGACAACAAGGGCGCCGTGCGCTACTTCATCGGATCCCAAATCGATGTCAGCTCGCTGGTGGAGGGTGGACGCGGATTGGAGTCCTTTGCGCAGCTGCTCGCGCAGGACCGCAGCGAGAGCCGGTTCGGCGGCCGGCAAAAGGACGCGAAGAGTGCGCTGGCCGAGCTCGGGAACATGCTGTCCGAGGAGGAGAGTAATATGGTAAAGAGTCGCTCGAGGAACGGCAGTATGGACAACGGCAGCAGTATCCGCCCACATCGGCCCACTCGCAACGGCAGGAAGATCCTGGGGATGGACGAGCCGGCGTCGGAGCGGACGCTGTGGCCGCACCCCTCGTTTGGACCCTCGGGACGACTCCCGGGTGTCTACCAGAATGTACGCTTGACCCACATCCCCCCGCTGCCAGCCGCGCGCGCAAGCTAACGGATCCGTCCGCCACAGTACCTCCTCGTGCGCCCCTACCCCTCCCTCCGCATCACCTTCACCTCCCCCGCCCTCCGCATCCCGGGCCTCCTGCAGACGAAATTCCTCGACCGCATCGGCGGCCCGCAGCACGTGCGCGAGGGCATCCTCGACGCGCTCGCGCACGGCACGGGCGTCACGGCGAAGATCAGCTGGCTCACGCACAGCGCCACGCCGGGGGACCGGGACTCGAGCGGGAGCATGCAGGGCAAGCCGCGCTGGGTGCACTGCACGCCGCTGCTGGGCAGCGACGAGCGGGTCGGCGTGTGGATGATCGTCATGGTGGAGGGGGAGGAGGTGACGGGCGCGCTGAACCGGGCGCCGACGGCGGCGGGCGGCGGCGGGGAGGGCGGGCGGCGCGGGATGCCGGTCGGGGCGGCGGATCCGAGTTTCACGGGGAATAAACTGTACGCGGAGTATTTGCGCCGGGAGGGGAGGCCGGGGGAGGAGATGCTGAGTAATTTCGGGGGCAGCCAGCGCAGTCGGCAGACGCACACGCGGGAGGGGGCGCGGGAGCGGCGGGACGCGGACGATCAGTTCCATGATTTCTAGGGGGCCCGTGTTCAGGACGGGATCTGGGTGCCGCTTCCAAGGGGTGAAGATGTTGCGATGGAAGAGCTGGATACGGGAAGGATGTCACGATGTCCAGGCAGTTGGGGGCTGCCGATTTCTGGGCTTTCACGATGAGTAATGTATGATCTGTGGCGCGCCGTGTAGCAACTGCTGAGGTGCTTCGATGTAGACTAGGATGCGAGGACGGCACCATCGACTGTCGTTGGTGTTATTGCCATATCTATCTCGCGCACATGCAAGACCATTTGCATCGCTTCGCAAGTCAACCAATGGGGCATTGTCTTCATGCACGGTCAGCTCATGCAGAGGCTCGAGCTGCCGGCAATTCCCAGCGACAGCTTGACAGATTGCTCAGTCAGCGGGCCGTGTACGGACACGCGCTCTCACGGCGTTGATGGCAGACTTCGCCGTGTCGATTGGAGCGGAATGGCACCACCGGCAGTCGAGTCGCGTGTGCTGCAGATGAGGGATCAATGGGCGGCGTTTCGGCGTGATCGGCTGACTGAGCGGCCAGCATGGAGTGAGGTCTATATACACCAGCCGCCTTCATTGCGGGCATGCAAGAACGACACTCGGGGGGATCACGGATCTTCAGAGCGATTTCAAGGCAGAACAAGATCAGCAATCATCTGCACTTCATCTTCTCGATAACAGGAACCTCCCGCCATCATGCCTCTCTCGGAGAACAAGCAGACCAACGAGACCGCCGCCACCCTCGTGCAGACGTTGAAGGGCGCCTTCGGCACGCCGCCTGGGTACCGCGTCGGTACGTCCCCCGCCTACCCACACAGCTCCCCCTCCATGCAACCCCCCTCACACTCCCCGCAGCCCATGCCCGCGGCACCCTCGTGACGGGCACCTTCACCCCCACCGCCGTCGCCGCCTCGCTGTCCACGGCGCCGCACTTCCACCCCCACACCACCACGCCCCTCCTCGTCCGCTTCTCCAACTCCACCGGCATCCCGCAGATCCCCGACACGGACGCCAACAGCAACCCGCGCGGGATGGCCACGCGCTTCCTCCTGGACGACACGGGGCACAGGCACACGGACATCATCTGCCACTCCACGCCGCACTTCCCGACGCGCACGGGGGAGGGCTTTCTCGCCATGCTGCGCGCCATCGGGGCGGGGAAGATCGAGGAGTTCTTGGCGGAGACGCCGTCGGCGGCCGCGTTTGTGCAGGCGCCGAAGCCGTTCCCGGTTAGTTTTGGGACGGAGAGGTAGTGCGTGCCCCTTCCCCCTCCTGTGTCTGCCCACTCCAGGGAGCTCCGCTGACCTTGCCCGGATTTACTAGCTACGGGCTCAATGCATTCAAGCTCATCGCGCAAGATGGCACGGGCACCTTCGTCCGCTACATCGTCGAGCCCTCTTCAGGGCATCACGTCCTCTCCGATGAGGAAGTCCAGGGCAGGTCGGCCAGCTACCTCTACGACGAGCTCGCCGACCACCTCTCCAAGACACCCATCGCATTCAAGTACCTGGCCCAGATCGCCGAGCCGGGCGACCCGACCGACGACGTGACGAAGCACTGGCCCGCGGACCGCCAGCGCGTCGAGCTCGGGACGATCAAGCTGGAGAAGTTGGTACCGGAGCCGGGGAATGGGAAGGATCAGAGGAAGTATATTTTTGATCCCATTCCGAGGGTGCGGGGGATCGAGGCGAGTGAGGATCCGTTGTTGGATATGCGGGCCACGGTGTATGTGATTGGGGGCAAGGAGCGGAGGGCGGCGCCTGAGCATGGTGGGGAAGGGGCCAAGGCTGCGGGTGGGGATGGGGGGGCACTGGGAGCGGCGTAGTGCGAGTCTGCCAGGTAGGCAGGGCTTACGTGTAGTGTTGCGGCTATATAATGTGATCTGTCTCGGGAGCCCGCCATCTTACCATAGATTCTGGTAGGCATGTCCGTCGACCGTAACACGGTGGCTACCCGTCATTCAGTTCTGTGGTCAAGTTGAGTCTACGACAACTATGGATTGAGCGGCAGTACGCAGTGAACAGATACCCCATCCAAAGGCCGTGCCAATCCCCGAGTCTCGAGCGTTCCATCGGAGCATAGTGTCAAAGCCAAATGTACCATAGATGTCCATCCTCGATTCGATGCAAGGGCTGTCATTGATACAGCTGGCCCGGGTGTGAGGGCCACGACTCGGGCCGCACGAGCAGCTCGCGCAAGCGGTCCGCGACCTGCTCCTTGGTCGTGCCGTCGCGGAGGCCCAGCCGCCGGGTCAGCACGCGATGGTCGTGCGAGTCCTGGCCGACGATGGCCGTGAGGGCTTTCTCGAGATCGGCGATCTCCTGATACTGGTAGCCGGTGCAGTTGCTCGCCTGCAAGGGTGCACGATCACTCCGCGCCACCGGGATCTCCACCGGACGCATTTCCTCCACCGCTACATCAGTGACCAGAGGGGGGCTCCAGAAGTCGGGCGTGCAGTGCAGGGCGCCCCAGCTCCAGTCGTCGAGCTCGAGGCAGGAGTGGCAGTTGCGAATGTGCTGATCTAGGTGGTCCTTGCGTCGGAACACCCGCTTCTCTCCAGCCTGCCGGCAGGCCATGCACTCGTGACTGGTCGCTTGCTTGTGCGTGGCCTTGTGGCGCACGTAGACGTCGCGGCGGTAGTAGCTCTTCCGGCATCCCGGTTGTGCGCAGATGTAGAGGCGGTGGAAGCTGGCCCGGGCGTGCTGCTCCAGGATCTGCGCGGTGGGAAAGAGCAGGGAGCAGACTGTGCAGGTGTGATAGCGCGACTTCGGACTGCCCGTTATTGGCGAGGGATGTCTCGCGCGAGTCTGTTCTGGGGCGCTGAGACTGTATTTATCTCTGGTCCGCTGCAATCGATGATTAGTGTATGAGGCCCACTGCGTGAGATTGATCGATTACCGCATTGTCAGATTCAAGTCTTTGTGGAATGGGAATCGAATCCATGGCCAACGCCGCGTCCACCCATTCTGGGTTGTCGACGGTCTGGTGGGATTCCTCGACGAGGCGTGTCGTCTGATCACCATTGAGGATCTGGTCGGATGCTCCGTGAGGTGTCTCGGCGGCCCAATCGCCATTTTCCGAGGTGGATGTCGTGGACAGTGTGGACAGAATCCAGCTTCCCAATTCGGGGAGAGTGCTCTCCTCGTCGAGGCTGGACATGTCCGTGGGCGATGGCCCCGGGCGAGCAGATTCCGCGACGCCATCGAGGACCGCTGTCGAGCACTCGAGCCTTAGGGGCATACAGGGCAGGGGAAACAAAGGGAACAGTGTTTTGCCGCTGGGGAGGAGCTTGCCGCCGAGAAGAGGCCATATATTTACTTCTCACAGCCGCTGAGTGCTCGCCCGGCTAGGCAGGCCGCCGCGCATCGTGCCACGAAGGCGCTGGGCCGTAACGAGGATACGTCGAGGGGCAGCGCTGGTCCTGGCGGTGCTGGCATCAAGGACATAAGCCCATGCCGTTGAGAGGGTGGACAGAGGCATCCAATGAGCGACGTTCGGGTGCAGCAGAACCAGAACGGGGGCGATCCGAGCTTCACCTTGTCGAGCTTCGACCTCACCTTACCGTTGGCGTCGCCGATGCCTTTGTGGCCCTTTGCCTACCCTTTGCTTTGTTGCCCTTGGCATGGCCATGCTATTAATGACGGACACTGTCCTGGTGCAGTGGAGGAGAGTGTTGTGTTTGGAGATGCGCTGCATCCACACTCCATCTCTCCTCTCCTCTCTTCGTGCCCACCGGGGCCCGGTCGACTTGCGCCCGCACCTTCGCTTAACAGCACACAACGAGACAGCGTCACATGGGGCCGACGCGCAGGAGCTCCTGAGACACCGGGACGCGTCAACACCAATCCGGGCGACCCGGACGCCGCTGAGCACCAATCGCGACGACCCTCACTGGCATGCACATGATCGACCGTGGCGCCAGCCCTCAATCACACGACGAGGAGGCTGCGCACTACTGCAGAGTCGACCCGCTAGCACGGGGCCGAAGGATTCTGGGTCTTGCCTCGGATAGCCCCTGAGGCCGCCCACTCAGCCGCCCCCCCCCCCCCCCACGCGTGGAGATCGCAGCCGGCCGCGGGATCAGGACCTGATTCGCCCGCCGGAGGAGCCACGCAGCAAAACGCGCCGCAGCGTCATCTGCAGACCTCAGGAGTCCCGCGGTCCTGCTTGGGAGCTCGCCTGGGTGGCCCTGCTCCTGGCTCGGCCAGATTCTGCCGCCGGACTTGGCGCCTGGGTCATTTCATCGGACCCGTCAGCTGCCCAGCCACCTGATATTCGGGGCTGTCACTGGACGGGGAAGGGAATGCGGCCGAGCAGCGCACGTCGCGCGAATGACAGACTGTACAGCAGGCTCGCAAGTGCCGCTCCCGACATGTTGCCAAATCCGTTGATTTTGCGCAACCGCGGACGCCGTCTGGACTGCAGCACGACCAGGGCCAGGGTACTTGAAATGCCCAGATGAGCGCCGATTTCGCCTCGGCATTCCCAGCCACCCCGACACCTCGACGCAGCTCCTGGCCAATACGTACCCGTGTGTCGATCGCTGCTTGCGCCCGCACAGCGCGCTCTCGCGGCCATGATGTGTGAGCGACGCTGTCCAGCGTGTGAGCAGTCACTTCTCAGTGGCACGCCGGGTCCGGTACGTTAGCTAGTCCGCTGGCCTGGACTGGCGATCGCCGCGGCACACCCGCGTGCGATAGACATGGGCATGGGTCAGGGAGCAAGTGCCTCCCGAGCCCAACGTGAAAGGTGAGGCGCGTCGGCGACGCTCATGGCGCCCCTTATCGGAAATCGTGGCACCTGCAACCCCTTTTATTGCTTCCGGAGACTCACGTCGTCTGCTTCACCTCCTGCCTGCAACTCTGTCCGTGGTCCTCGCAAGCAAAGTTCACCACCTCCGCCATCCGAGACCCGCGCAAGAACAGTCGAAGCGCGTCAGAACCCGGAGTCAGCGCACCGAGCTCCGAGCAGCTGCTTCCACGCAACTGCCCTAGCCATCGAGACTTCACAGACGCTGTGAGACACGAGTACGAAAACACCACTGAATCGGTACCCGCTAGCCTTCCGCCAGTGTCACAAGGCCGACCCGAAGATCACGTCGAGCACGTCTCGCCTGCCACGATGCCGATCAGTGCTCCGCCGTCGCCAGGGCACAGTACTCCGGCCACGCACGACGCCATGGATCTGGAGAGTGCGGCGAGCAGCTCCGCCGCGCCCCGCTCCCCCGAGCCTCGCCAGCGGGTCCAGCGGCGGCACGCCCGAGGACATGGAGTCGCTCGTCTCAGACGACACCTCCGGCGTTTGCGGCGCCGAGACGGAGAGCGTCGCCACCTCCGACGCCGAGCTACTGGGCGCCCGCGGGCCCGGAACCCTCGACGGCTCGACCATCGGAACGCTGCAGCCGGCCGCCGCGGCCGATCGGCCCCGGGCCGGACTGCATCATCACGACCTCGTGCTGCACGAGCTGCGCGCGGCGGCCCAGGAAGAGGACGGCGGGTTTGACGACGCGCACCCCATGCTGGGCTGGCTGGCCTCGCTCGACGATCCGTGGTCCCTTCGGAAGGCGAGGTACGGGGAGAGCGCTGCGCAGCATGCCGCGCGCCTCGGGGAGCTGTAGGTGAGGAATGGATGCCCGGCTTGCCCGCGGCGGGCACGGGCGTTAGCGCGCGAGCGACATGGACTGACTGATTGACTGAACGATATATGGGCGGGGGATTACGGTGTACCGACCGGGACATCCTCGCGGATGGGACATTTTGGGGCACTGGGCAGCGCGCTCGCGGCACGCTGCCACTCTGCAATGACTGGTCCTGGGTCATTTCGGGTGTTGATGGCGACGCGAGGCATGTATACGGACTTGCTGTAATGCAGATGTCTGCATGACAGGTAGTGTATAGGATGCCATGCGATGAAGTTCGGATTACATTTGTACGAGTTCGATCAAGGCGAAGCTCTCCGCTGCGCCAATTGGCCCATCCGCCTGGAAGCTCGAGGTCGTAGACCAGGAGGGCTCAGCCTCCACCATGCTGCCTTCCCGCCTCACCTGGTCAATCGACTGTCAGATGCACAATACACCGGTTGGGCAGGAGTGCGCATCGTCCAGTAAGAGAGCCATCTTGTGGTAAGCTGGGTAGATGAAGTACAGCGTACGCATATCTCCTGAGGGTATTGCGACAACAAGCATCGTGAAGTCGATTGATTTCTGTCATTGCCTGTGCCTGTCCGCGAGCCATGCTTCCATTTCTCCCTCCGTCAGTGTCGGTGCGTTGGAGCTCGACTCTGATTGAAATAGCATACGTGCGGCTGGCGCATGACCAGGCTCATGGAAACGCAGTACCTGCAGTGACAGTGTTGGGAACTGGGGGCGAAGGGGGTTGGGGTCGTTCTCAATTCACGATTCGTTCGAATGACGGCCTTCACCAGTCCAGCGTGCATGCGATCGAACGTTGGTATTGAACATGTGAGGATACGATATCTCTCTTGCAGTGCCCGGGATCGACGCCATCTGACCCTGAGTTCAGTCCAGTACTCCTGTCGCGACGCCATTGGGAAGACAAGCGACAACGCGCAGCACACGGCTTAACCCAGCAGTCCGACTGCCAACGCAGTCAGCTCCAGGTGTGGTATCAGAGAAGCGAATTCAGCATCATCACTATCTACAGTGGCAGAATCACCTCCCTGACGTATGGTACCAATGCTTGTGTCCTTGACGAGATCTTGACCACATGGTGCTGAGGCAGAAATGTGGCCGCGATCGCGTCGTCGGCATGCAATGATTCGTGATCTCGTGCAAGCGGAAGAACGCGTCGAGCACGTAACAGGCGCGAAACACGAGGTCACTGGACCTGCTGCATGCGATCAGCACAGCGCAGATGTCGGCGGGATTTGTCGGCCGACCAACCCTGAGTCCATTACCGGGTAACAGATCCGCTGGCTCTCTACGGCTTCACGACGCACATGCCCCGTTGCTTCGCCAGAGTAGTCTTGACTCGTTCCCCGACTAGCGTAGCCGAGCCCCCTCTACAGACGGGCGCAGCAGGACTGAGATGGCTACTCGTCGGACTTGAAGCGTTCGGAGGCGTCTTCCCACTCGCCTCCTTCACGGACTCCCCCGGGTGCAGCTGCTGGATGTGCGCGCTGAGGTGGTCTTTCCGCTTGAAGGCCTTGCGATGGTGATTCCGCTCGCAGATCTTGCAGAGGTGCAGGCCGGACTCGCGGTGCGTCTTGAGGTGGCGGACGAAGACGTCGCGGCGGTGGTAGGCGCTGTGGCAGCCCGCTTCGGGACAGGCGTAGGCGCGGTGAGTGGTGCTCCGGGCGTGGGACTCCAGGGTGTAGTAGGTGGGAAAGGTGGTGTGGCACTCGGAGCAGACGAAGCGGGGCTCGTCGTTCTCCTGTCCGAGGTCGCCGGAGCTCGAGCGTGCCCTGGAAGAAAGGGTGTAGGACGAGATGTCGGCACGGGTCGAGCACGGATCATACGAGCCACCGATTTCGAACGGGAGCGCAGTCTCTGGTGATAGCTGGGGCGGTAATTGGAGGTAGGAGGATCTCGGCGTCAAGACAGAGTCGTCGAATGGCGGATGTACCATGTCAGGTGACTCCAAGAAGAGCTCCGGGGCCAAAATGTCCGGCAGCGGTGATACCGTGGCACTGTCAAAATTTGACCAGGATTGATCGCAGATGGGCGAGTAGCTCTCGAGATCCATGAGGCCCGTCAAGGCTGGGCAATTGGTATCGATAGACGGCGGGCTGTCGGTAAGCCATGCGGTGTAGTCGAATGGGCAGAGCATGGACAGCCGCTCGGTCTCAAAGGGTGGTGCATCACTGCCACACACATACGGCGGCCTGCCGAGCAGGGCGGCGTGAATCTGGCGCAGACTGACGGGGCCAATCTCCTCAATCTTGATGGTGTACCTCTCCGCCAGCTCCTCGCCGATGGACGGGCCGGGGAGGATGAAGTCGGTCGGGAGACTGGCTGAGGCATAGCCGCACATCGTACGAAAGTAAGAAAAGACATCGTCGCCCGCACTCTCAGGAGACACTGAGCCAGGCTTTGTAGTCGCCCTCAAGATTTACGCCCGCGCAATGGCGCCGGCAATTACTGGGGGGACACCAGCTGCGAGAGCAGGCCACCGAGCACTACTCTAGCCGTGCATTGGACCGAGTATATGCGTCAGGCGGTTGGGGTCTGGTGGCATGATGACTTGTACGACTGGATTCGAATGGGAAAAGGAACCGGGGACAGACATGCGACTTGCTTGGCTGGTGCACAGACGTGGGAGCTAGCCAAGTCGGGCAAGATGCATACATAGCTACGTGGATCGGCTGGACTGCACCACTCCACCCGACAGCCACCACGCGAAGCACTCCGCCTTAGCGGATGCCTGTTGCCCGTTACCTGTGGCCTTGATGCGTGCGATGAAGTACGGCCTGCACACTCACGTCTCCTGAGGGGCCAAACAACTCTCCTGAGTCGGTCGGCACGCCTTTATGGAGCAACAACCTGGAGCACGCTGGACGACGGCGGCCTCAAGCCTGATCAGGCAAAGCGAACCACCGGCAGGCAACTGGGAACCTACGATGACGAGGCTGGTCATGCGGGAGCATACCAGAAAAACCAATGGCAGACCTCCATACGCCCCCAACCTGCATCAGGACGACTGCGGAGCTGGCCAAGCCGCCCAGGCTGGACCGCGGGACGCAGTGCGCTGACCGGTCCCCTCCAGGACCATTGGGAGCAGCATTGCGCGTGATAGCATGCACTGAGCTGCATGCATCACGTTGAGGCCACCCAAGCTCCTCCCCTCCAGCTTGCCATTGGCCCAGCACATACCAGCTGGCCCCCCTCGCGGAGGACCTCGCTGTGAATACGAGACTGGCGGCGAGATCGACGGATCCCCTCATGGGCCCGGCGAGCTGCTGGCACTCCTGATGTGCTGGTCTCCAAAGCGGTCTCTTGCCGCAAATCACGAGATACGGTTCCTGAGGCACAGCACGTACAGCGCGGACCACCGTTGCCACTCCACGAAATGGATCACCGAGCTCGTCTGCCACGGAACGTGCGGCCCTGCTTCCGCTACAGGGCGGAGCCGGAAGCACGCCGGATCACGACCGAGGGGAAGCATGGGGCCGCCGCGAATCAGCGTGCGTCACCCCGCTCGTGCTATGGACGGACTCGCCGCTCAAGGTCCACTCTTGCCCGCCCTTGAGCTTGCGAAGAAGTGAGGAGCCCCACTCCGTTTTGTGTGCAGGCCGCAGGGTGGTCCAAATCGCTGTGGAAGCACAACGAGCGAGTAGCGAAGAATTGGCGGCGAGGCACCATGGCAAGTAATGATAGCCTGGGACCCGTGTCGAGACCGATCGAGGAGCAAGCGAGCGGCATCGGGCAGCACCCCCTCCTCGGCCACACCGTCCCCGACCAGCACCCCGCTAAGCTTGCACATCCTCCTGCGATGGGGAGCTTGCGATGCTCGGGTTTCCGCGACGGTGAAGGGTCGCTGCCTTCATTTCTCTACTTCTGCGGCTGCGTGCTTCTCCTCCGCCTCCTGCTTTTGCACCCTCGCGCATCTTCTCGTCGCTGTTCTCCCTGATTTGTACTTTCGCGCGAATCTGAGACCGTACAGCTGCAAGACGTAGCTGAGCGTTAACGAAACTCAAAGATGGCCAGCGGGAGCAGCATGATGCCTCTGGGAGCCACGCTGTTGGTTGACTTCACGCGTAAGAAACAACACCTCCCTACCTCATCACTGCGGCCGTGTGGCTGATAAGTCATAGTAGCTGCTCCTGAGCAACATGTGCCAGCCCGCGTAGCTGCAGTCAGCGTCGCATCGCTTCTCACCCGCGCACCTGCGACTGTTACGAGCTGGCAGCCTGCGAACCTCGCCGCCTCGGCCAGCGTGCCTTCTCTCTTCTCTGACTGCGAGACGACAACTGTCAGCGATGACAGCGACATCTTGGCTGAACACCCCGCCGTCGCCGCTTGCTCGGCTGGCCACGCCGCAGGCTACGTGGGGGCGCTAGACCAGAGTGGCAACATCACACTCAACCCGACAGCGTCCGAGAGCACACGCAGCATTGGGTCCCGCAACATTGCAGATGGCGACGGGCGTCCCGCCACCTACGTAGGCGCGAGATATGCTGGCGGCCTGTACTCGGCTCTCCCGAACGACGAGGAATATGCCTTCGGAGGCGACGTGCTCTTGCTCACCGACATGGCCATCCCCAATCACGCCGCCGCATACAACGATTTCTGGATCGCACACCGCATGGAACTGGACGAACTTGCCAAATGTTCTGACAAGGTCGTCGCCGGTGCTCGCCTTCAGATGAGTGCGGCAACGGCGATGTGGCCGAACGAAGACGATGCTCTCCAGCGATATCGACTCGGCGGTCCTCGGTGACTCTCAAAGAGGCCTGCTCATCTTTTGAGCAGGTCTCTCCAGCGAATCCTGATGGCCTTTTCCAACGGCGCGGCAGGCAGTCGGCCATACGGTAACCGATACTCGGGACATCCGGCACGGAAGGCGGAGTCGGGTGGCGAGCGCATCGTGAGAGGGTTCGCGACGCTGCTACGGCTGTCCCGGTGGGAGAGTAAGATCAGGACACATAGCGCAGATACCGACCATTATCATCTCGAGACACAAGTGCAACGTCTTATATCCCTCCTCGTTCCGCCGTCGAATGGCGGCCCCGGGCTGTGCTGCCCCAGCCAATGAGGCGGTGGAGGCTGAGCGTAAAGTCGACTTCACCTCATCCTCATGCTTGGCATTGCACTGCCCGACGACAACGCCGTCGCATCGCACTCACGCCATCCGGAATCACTGTGACACCACTACCATTGCAGCCTTAGACAACAACGGTGGACAAGTGGCCATCAGGATTAAGTGCCGGCCGATGAACTGCTCCAAAGGAACCAGAAGCGGGGCCAGCCCGCGGCAGTCGCATATGCCGTGGACAGCACTTGGGGTACGCCCATACCTCGTCAATCGCCCATGTAGCTCGATGTGATTGACCACTCTCTAACCTGCAACCTCCTCCATGAATAACAAGCCATGAAGGTCTCCTACCTCGGTCTCGTGTCCTGGCGACACATCCTAATCGGTGCACCGCTGCTACTGTTACTAGCCTTGATCGTCGCCTATCTCGCCGTGATCCCTACCGTCTTCACAGACCGTCGACGCCGCTTCCTGCCTCCGGGCCCCCGAGGGCTGCCCTTGATCGGCAATTGGCGTGACCTCCGTCGTCCCGACGTCTTCTTCAGGAAGGCGATCGCCTGGAAGGAGACGTACGGCGATGTCTTCCACGTCAAATTCGGCGGCGCGGACTACATCTTCCTGTCGTCGCCCCAATCGGTCAAAGCCCTGATGGACCAGCGATCGAGCATCTACTCCTCTCGCCCGCCACAGCCGCTGGCAGGCGAGGTCGCTTCGGCCGGGCGTCGACAGCTCTTCATGCCGTATGGACCGAGGTACCGGACTGTGCGGCGTATCTCCCACGATCTCCTGAACTCCCGCATTGTGACGGACTACCAGCCGATCCAGGATCTGGAGAGCAAGCAGCTGCTCTTCGACATGCTGAATGACCCAGCCAACTTCTACCTGCACAACCGGCGGTACAGCGCCTCGGTGATCATCACCGCGACCTACGGCCACCGCATCGACTCCTTCGACCACCCCCTCGCTCGTAAGGTCTACTCCGTGGTGAACAACATGCAGCTGTACATGGAACCCGGCGCCTGGCTCGTCGACTCGCTGCCGGCTCTGAAAGCCCTGCCGCAGTGGCTGCTAGGACGCTGGCGCGACTTTGGCGAGAAATGCTTCCAGCACGACCACAAGGTCTACCTTGCATTGTGGGAGAATCTGAAGAAAGAAGTCAAGGACGGCCGAGCCAAAGACTGTTTCTGCAAGCGCTTTCTGGCCAGCGATCCGGAGAAGTTGGGCCTCGATACGCTGCAAGCGGCGTATCAAGCCGGAGGGCTAGTAGAAGCGGGCAGTGAGACGACGAGTGCGTTCCTCAACACCGCGATCCTGCAGCTGACCAAGCATCCCGAGGTCCAGCGCAAGGCGCAGGAGGAGATCGACCGGGTGGTGGGGTCTGAGCGGTTGCCGGCGTGGGAGGACGAGCCGAAGCTGCCGTATCTGCTAGCGATCATCAAGGAGACGCTGAGGATGCGGCCGCCGAACAAGTTCGGCATCAACCACTACACCACCGAGGATGACTGGTACGAGGGCATGTTCATCCCCAAGAACACGATCGTGACGCTCAACTGGTGGTGAGTCCTCCCCTTGCCCCTCGTAGACACATCGCACCCCCTAACGAGCATCAAGGGCCACAAATTACGACCCCAACCTCTGGACGAATCCCTATGAGTACCGTCCCGAGCGCTACCTCTCTTACACCGATTCCGCAGCAGCGTACCTCAACATCGCCGACCCCACGCACCGCGACCACTGGTCTTATGGCGCGGGCCGCCGGGTCTGTCCCGGGATACATCTAGCCGAAAAGTCGCTGTACCTCAACATCGCACGCTTGCTGTGGGGCTTCAGGATTGGGAAGAGAGTCGTCGATAAGCGGGATGTGGAGCCGAGCGAGGAGATGGTGAAGGGGTGGATGTGCATCCCGGGGCCGTTTGAGTGTGTAAGTCCACCTGTCCCGTGTGCGCGGCCTTATGCAGAGAGGGCGAGTGTGCTGATGTGTATCGTATAGGATATCGTGGTGAGGTCCGAGAAGCATGCCGAGATCATCCGTGACGAGTGGAGGGAGGCGGAGAAGGGCATCAATATTGACGCTGCGGATACACTGATTTGACCCGAGCCTGCTGAGCCGCGATGCGGCTGCGCACTCAGCTGTCTTGCCGGGGCGTGGTGTGAGAAAGTGTGGTACAATACTATATACAAGCGGCCGTCAACTGCCGAAATGGCATGGGAGTGAGCTGGATGAATCGCGCAGCTGAACAGATCGTACAGATAGGTCCTCGGGTCATGCTTTTGCCACTCTGATGTCCTCCTCGATAGAACTCCCCAACACCGTGCGCAACCCCCGGAGATAGCACGACGCCTCAATGCCGCTGATGCGTGCGGTCAAACGTGTCCAGCATACTCTGCGCCATGGCGTTCTTCGAGTCCAGCGTCTTCTCGCCGGCGGACTGCGGTCGTGATGGCGGCTGATGCTGCTGCTCGCTCCCTGTGCTAGCATCGCCGAGCAGCTTCTGACTCTGCGCCTTCATCTGCGCCTGATTCACCGTGCCGTAGACACCCATGGCCGTGGCGATCATGCCGCCGATGTCGCCGACGTTGCCTGGGACCACCACGCTCGTGCCCTCCTTGGCTAGTCGGCCGAAGGCTTCGACGTACTTCTCCGCCACCGACAACGAGACTGCACCCTGCGCGGCTTGCTGCCCATCCTCGATACTTCTTGCCACTGCCGCGATACCTGCAGCGGTGGCCTTGGCTTTCAGCAAGATGGCTTCCGCCTCACCAGACGCCGTGTTGATGTTCTCCGACTTCACGGCTTCGGAGGCCAGGATGACGGACTGCTTCCTGCCCTCGGCGGTGTTGATGGCACTCTGCCTCTGCCCCTCCGACTCGAGAATCTCGGCGCGCTTACTGCGCTCGGCGGTGACTTGGCGGTGCATGGCCTCCACCACGGGGCCCGGCGCATGGATATCCCGGATCTCGTAGCGCAGACACCTGATGCCCCAGTCCGCGGCAGCTTCATTGATTGCCTGCGTGATATTCGTGTTGAGCTGTGCGCGCTCCTTCAGCACGTGGTCGAGCGTCAGCTGCCCGATCTCGCTGCGCATGGTGGTCTGCGCGAGCTGGGAGATGGCGTAGTCCGCGTCCTCCACACCGTAGCTCGCTTTGTACGGATCAAACACACGAGTGTACAGCACGCCATCCAGCTCCAACGTGACGTTGTCGGCCGTAATGGCGCTCTGACTCGGGATCTCCATCGCATTCTCCTTCAGACTCTTGACGTACGCTATCCGGTCGATGATGGGGACCAGGATCGCGAGGCCGGGCTGCAGGATGCGGTTGAAGCGGCCCATGCGCTCCACGATCCACGCCGTCTGCTGCGGGACGAACTTGACGACGGTGTTGGCGGGCGTGGTCTGCCGCTGGAAGTAGGTGCTCGGCGGGCCGCCGACGGTGGAGGAGGAGCGGAACATGCTCTCGCCGGGGGTGGGGAGGGCATGGCTGGGGGTGCTGGTGAAGGCTGCCCGTTGCGCTGTGGCGAGGAGTGGGTAGCGGGATTGGTGGAGGGCGGCGAGGGAGCGGCGGGAGAGGGTGGGCTGGGCGGAGGCGATAAGGGTATGCATCGTTGGTTCTAGCATGATGGCTGTGGGTTTATCGAAGTTGCCGTGGAGGTCGATCTCAGCTCATGTCGGATATTGTTCTGGTCTCGTGGTCGCCTCGCCCGAAGTAGCAGTAGCTCGGAGGTGGAGGTGCGGGCTAAAGTTCTCGATCACGTGGTCATCCGAAACACATCGAAGGCAGGAGCGAGCCAATGAGAGTAGGCACAACAGATGATTCCAATCGCCATTTCGATGCTATGCTACTGGTCGCTGGGCTCGTGATGGTCCCGCCCTAGCGCCGAAGAGCTCTGCATTCTCGCACCATTGCTCAGTGCACCCACGCTTTACGTGCGAGCAAGCCACCACCCCTCCGCCAGAGAGAACACCGCCGCTGCCCCCTACAGCTCCTCCTCCTCCTCCTCCTCCTCCTCCTCCTCCTCCTCCTCCTCCTCGCTCTCCTCCGCCGGGGCCGGCCCAGCGCCGTCG